>VDFB02175884.1:0-159238 GCA_007258455.2 Sequoia sempervirens | reverse complement strand
CACCTCCCCTATAATTTTATCATCCAGTTTCACCTTTCTCCCAAAGAGGATTATTTCACCATTGTTCCAGTTCTTCTCGAAATAGTCTGTGGCCATAGTATCAGGCCCATGAAGTTTTTCCAGAAATGGAACTAGCCCAACTCTTCCAATCTACTTCCAAACCTTATCATTCCTCATGTGCACCTCATAGCTTTTTGGCTCAACTCTTTTCCTATCCCCCCCATTTTCATTTACACCTTATTGCAGTCTCTACAAGCACTAAGCACCTATTGCAAATTTACGTAGCCATTCCAATGTACCCACAAAGCGTGCTACTTTTTTCCCAGCTAAGTAATATGACACAGCCCCATCAAATATTTTGATTTTGATGTACTTAACCCCTTTCCCTTTAATCATTAAATGTATTTGACTCTTTCCCATGCATAACATCATAATCTACTAAGGACCTAACTTTAGCTCTCAAGTCCCTACAATTCTACCATGTATTCAATCCTTGCTTCCTAACCCCTTCATTCACAAAGTAATATGCCATGCTGTTAGCTTCCCTGTAGACGTGTGAGACTTTTACTTTATTGAACTTTTCTAGAATAGACCTTGCTTCATCAATCCAATTCTTTATCGACCAAGATGGGGGGTCCTTCCTAAGAGACAATCAATGATATTTTTAGAATCCTCTTCAAGCCATAATTTTTTTATATTCAAATTATGATCTAACTTTAAAACTTGAAAAGCTCCTATAGTCTCTGCCAGATGACCTAGGTAGATGGCCATATCCACCATAAAATTACCATTTGAATCCCTTAACACACCTCCACTTCTGGCCATACCCGGATTGCCCTTCGCGACACCATCAAAGTTGTCCTTAGACCAACTATTTTGAGGAATGGTCCAACACACACCCTCCCTACTTTTCTTGGCTGGCTTGGATACAAAAGAAACATCCACTTTAATATTCCAATCCTTAGCTATCATTAGATCATAGGGAATACACACCACTGGTTCAAGGTTAAGAGCTTTTTGGGGAATCAAATTGGAGTTTTCCTTTATAAGCCTAAATGTTTTTTCAAAGACATTATTCTATGACATCTTCTTATCTCTAAAAAGTTTGTTATTACGTTCTTTCCACACTCCCCAAACAACAAAAGGGAATATAATATACCATAACCTTCAAATGAAGTGATTTTGAGTAGGAGCTTTCCATTGTAAAAATAAATCTTCAATGGACTACAAAAACACCCAAGAGATATTCCAGAGGGCTAATAATTTCCCCAAATTATGGAAACAAACGAGCAGTGGAGAAACAAATGGTTAGCTGACTCTGCCTCACACTTGCAAAGGAAACATCTTAAGAGGAAAATACAAGTGGTTATCTTTGCTTAGTGATTTTTTTTTATCACAAACACTTCTTTGATTAGATTTCCAAACTAGATGTCCAATGTCTCAATTTCTTCGAATCCCACAAAGTATGTTATGTGGAATTTTGATGAAATCAAGGCAAGGGTTACCCATTCTTAACTGTAGTAGGAAAATTGAGATGTAAATCCAAGTGTTTAGAAACCTCTAAGGATAAAATCCCAAGGGAAAGCAATAACACATGAATTTGGTCAATTGTATTTGCCTCCTGAAGGGTTTGAAATTTTGATGATGATGTTAAATGTTTGTTTCAAAAAAAAATTGATCAAGAAAAACATTTTGTAACCAAGAATAAGCACAACCTTAGGGATATGAAAGACAATATTTGTTGAATCCCCACTTGGACAAGTCTAGCTACGCTTATCCTTAGAGAATGGTTAGATGCTTGACCCCACTGGCTCCCCTCCACAAAACTCACTTATACAGGGAATCCAAGCAGCAACACCCATGAAAATCCCATGGCATGCTTTCCATTTCTACTAAAGACCGTAAAAGTGTGGGGCAGCTTTAGAACAACCATTCTTGCACAAACAAATAGATAGGGATTTTGGCCTTTCTACAACAAGGGTTTTAATTCAGACTTTTTCATTCGTAGGAGTTGACCCAACGTGGTGAGAGACCATTGCTGCCCTTCTCGTAGGAGCCAACTATGTGATACTGGCATTTATTCCAATACCCACATTTATATCCCAAATAGAAATACTCTTGGTTTTAGAGTGTTACCGATTGAATCATTCCCTTGGGTGAGTACTTTTTCCCCAAGGCAGGCCCTTTAAGATAAACAATAGTGAGTAAACATATTCATAGTTTAATCAACCTTTGTTTACAAACAAAGGGAGAACACATGCAATAAATTTACTCACACTTTCACAATGTTTTGTTCCATTTTAATCCCCAAAATGAAATGTGGAGGTGATAACTTTATCCCACCCTAAGACCATCAAAAAGCCTTTTGATTCTCAAGATCGTTGTGAGGCGCGAGAGAAGCATATACGTCTTTTCAATGATGTTAGTTTGAGTAAGTAATCACAAAACAAGGTTGCACATGTTCTTTCTAATCCAACAAAAGCAATACTGATTTCTTTTTATAGCACCAAATGAAGTGTGAGAATTTGCCTTGTTCAATTATTAGCCCCAAACAAAATCTAGTGAGTTTGTGTCCTAAAGTTCATTTTTAAGCTCCTTTTGTAGCAAGAATTTAAAAGAGTTCTTTTTAGAGCCCAAAATGAAATTAGTAAGTCCTAAGTGTGAAAGATAGCAAATGTTTCCTTAAGAGGAATAGTGAATCCTCTAAGAGTGTTAAACAAACACTAAAGTGTTTAAAAACACTTGGTATTATGAGATGAGGTCATCATGCTTCTTTTCCTCTTCACCTTTGACCAATCCAACCTATAAGAAAATTAGTTAGATTCTACAAAAATAGAGGTCAAAAAAGCAAAAAACATGCCAAATAACCAAAATTTGATAAAAAAGCACATGTTAGAAATAAATTTTCACTTTTTACTTCCCTCCAGCGGTGCAATCCATGAAGCCATCGCAGTTTGAAGTCACTAGCGGTGATGTATAGCATTGCTTACCAGTCAAAATCACTATGTAGCCAGACAAGTGAGCATGAAGGTGTCACTATTTTGACCAGCGGTGTAGTTTGGATTTTGAAAAGATTCCAGCGAGCCGGAAAGAGTTAGCAGTTCTATTTGAAAATTTGAATTCTGGGCGGGAAGTCTGGAGCATCATAGTTTGAACTTTGCAGCTATGTTGTATGGTGATGTTGAGTTCGCAGTGGTGCTAAATAGCGATGTTGAGCTTCTGGTGGTGGAGTTTTTTGTAGACACACAAAAAGCACAATTTTTTCTCAAAAAACGTGATTTGATCTTCTGGTTTGGCCCTCCTTCTAGCACCAAAATGAGAACCTAGATCCTATACTTGCAAGAACACAACAAATGAACACATTAGTAAGGTCAATGCAAGTTAGAACATAGACCCCTCAAGAAATCTATTTGAAATGCAAGAGAAAAGGGATAAAATGAAGAGCACAATGAACTTAAAACTAAAATATCAAATCCTATTCTAAAACAAATCAAACTCTTAATCTCTTGAGGGAGTTGGTGCCAAATTTGATGCAAAAATTGGTCCTTTCCCAACTCCAATGATGTTATGAAGATGATTGATGGAAGATGCATGCTTGTGGTGATGACTTCAATGGAGCTCCATGTTGAAAACCTACAAAAATCCTAACTATGCTTGGATGAATTTGATGAAGGTTGATGTGAATTTGAGTATAGTAAGTTTACTCAAGTTATGGATGATAGAATGAGGAATGAAGCCTCTTATTTATAGAATATCAAGTTGGAAGAATTTCCAAAAGAGAGCAATGTGGGACTAATCTTCAACCAATGGCAAGGTTCCATTTGTCCAAAGGTGAATGGATGAAGGATGTGCACAATTTGAAGAATGTGTCAATAAATGCATATATTTGAATTTTGAAATTCTTGAAATGACATGTAAGAGGGAAAGAAGGTGCATTGAATGCCACTTGGCTCAAGGAAAAAGGACTTTCTAGGAGGAGTAAATGCCTTGTTGGAAGGAAAAAGTCCACCTAGATTTTGAATTCAAATTTGAGGAATATTCCTTTATTATGCCATTTGAGAGAAAATAGAGATTTAATAAATGAATTAAATCTATTTTCTTGTGCAAGTTACAAAAGCTAGAGGATGGGATATGAGAAGAGATTAAATTAATCAAGGTTAATTAATTTAATGAGAGATTAGAATGATGTGACATATTGATTTAGATTTATGGATTGATTTAAATGAAAGTATGAGAAGAATATGATTTCAAGATTAATTAAATAAAGATTTTTGTTTTATTTAACCAAGAAGATGAAGTTAGATTAAATTAAATAAGGTTTTAATTTATTTAATTTAATGGATGGACTTTAGAGATTTAATCAAATGAAATTGATTATTTAATTAAATAGGGATAATTAGATCAGACTGATTGATCTAATTAACAAGAAAGGATGACCTAATTAGATAAATGATTTATTTAATTAAGAGAGGAACATTGATGAATTTAATCAAATAAAAGTATTCAATTAAATGGTTAGACTGAGGGATGATTTATGATGAAATGGTGTTAGTGGTCAAAATCATACGTGTAATGTGAATCAGTATATTTTACGTGTCTACACCAATAGGTACCACCCCTTTTTCCCTGGTCTACAGATCATAAGCTATACTACCCATCGAGATCAAGCTTCCATCATTAAGAATATCACTTCAAAACATCATCACAAATGAAGAACACTAAGTATCAAGACTGAATGAGCTAGAGCTATTAGATGATCGGCGTATGGGAGCATTGAACCATTTGCAAGTCTATCAGAACTGACTCAAGAGGAGATATAACAAGAAAATCAAAAGCAAGACCTTCCAAGTCAGAGAACTTGTCCTAAAAGAGAACTAGAAGAATGTCCCTAACCCAAACAACAAAGGAGAATTTGAGCCCAACTAGTTAGGACCATTTGTCATCACAACAAGCTACAAATCAGGGGCATATTAGTTATCAACACCTAAAGGCGAGCCTTTGCAGGAGCCCATGAATAGCTCACATCTCAAAAAAAATTATGCCTAAATCTTGCAAGGTATAGAACCAAAAAATCTAAAAAAATTTAGAAAATGTCGTGAAAAAATGGTCAACCTGATGAAAACCTGGCAAACATGTGTCTTGGTGACAAATAAAAATTAAAAAAGCAAAAAACTGATCAAAAATAGTAAAGAGAAAAATCCATCCTTTGGTGAAAACCACTTTGGTAGCACTTTGGGCAAGTACCTTGTTGAAAATCTGGCAAACAAGCACCTTGTGTAAATAAGCACTTTTCATCCACCAGGATCTTCGCGGCTTGTTATACATAACCAATCCATCAGGCTTCCATCATCCATTGCAATCCATATCTCGATCCATCATCCACCCGCATCTACATCATAGCTTGGTCCTATGTTCGTGTCATGATCCCTCCTAGTACTACTCGGCCCATTCTCAAGGTCAATTTGTCCTGCCTTTATTGAAGTAGTCTATTGCATCATGCTGGGGGTATGTTCTCATCAGATTGGATTCATGTATGTTCTTGAGATAAAAAAAATTAGAAAGTCCAAAAACATCAAAAAATCAAAATATCCAAAAACATCATAAAATAGAAAATTCTCCAAAAACATCCAAATTATATCAAAATCCACAAACAAGTCAAAAAGTTAGTCAATAATTCAAAAATAGAGTTGTCCTATCGAACTACAAGTCTGTGAGCCTTGAACATAGGAAAGGTTGATCTCTGATCATCCCCCAAGACACTTAGGTCAGTCCTTTAGGAGTTCATCATAATATAAAATGACAATCCATCTGTTCATATCTCATCAATAATCAAGTTTGTGTCAGTCGAACTATGTGGTCTCTGCATGTATAACATAGGCAAGGCTAATTTGTTGATTAGCCTTTGAGGCCCCTAGGATAGGTCCTTAGGTTAGTCTCTTGGTCAAAATCTCAGAAAACCCCAAAAAATTTGAAAATTGAAAATCAAAACATTCATAAAATCATAAAAAATACCAAAAATAGCCTCAAAACATTTCAAAACATAAAAAACATCCAAATATTTGAAAAAAAATCCATCTGTCTCATCTCACTTACACCTGCAATAACATCATTCACAATAAATCAATCATCATCCTCAACCTTTGGTAAAACAATCGAAAACAAGCCTGGCAAATCAAAAGTGAAAACTCAAAACGTCAAAATCTCAAGTCTAGTTTAGTATGTAAACAAGTTAGTCAACTCTTTGTGTCAATAGCCTATCATCCAATCAGTCCCATATCAAATCATCAGATATCATCATGTCCTAGGGTGAATCCTTCCTACAATAGACATCAACATCTTGAAGAACATTAGCTTGTTTGTTTGCTTTATCTTAATCTATTCATTTATCTTATTGTGCTCATTCCAAGGACCTCTCGATGATATCCCAAACAAAATGATTTAGAGAGATAGGAATGGGGAAATGATCATTATCTTTTTATCTATGTTCTTGTTGAATGTCTTTGTAAAATAACCTCGGCGAATACTTGCTTTATTAGGTATGTATGGAAGGTGTTTTAGATAGCTTGTTGACCACATAGGAAGGCTTGCCTTCCTATGTTTTGGTCTGAGATATTTGAAGTACCTAAAGTGCATCCTAGTAAGGCTTCCATATGTTAGGTGTGAACAAAGATACTCCTATATAATTGTCAAGTCAAAGTCCATCACACTAGGTACAATGCCATCTTGGTTCTTTATACCTTGATGCATTCTAGCTATGTGTGTTATCACACATAAGATAATTAACCCTTTGAAAACCCTAACTACTTGAAAAGCAATCATCATTATCATCTCATGTCTTGATGGAATCTCTTTCTTTTCATGATAACATGGTACCATGATAGTTATTCATCATCTTTATCATTGCATCCATCCTGCATCCATAAACCGTCAACATATTGCATATTGCATATCATATCATATAGAAACATGTACTACATTTCCATACATATAGATTGGTTATTCTAAGCATTACATAAATCATACATAAGCATCCATCATATATAAACACGAAAATCACTTATCACATAAATATCATAAAGCATCTACATCATCATATCATACATTATCATAGCATCATTTGCATCATCACATAACACATATAAGCATCCATTACACTATTGCATACTCATCATATATCAAAAGCATCCATTTGCATATCATAACCATCATATCATTTCATAAAACATCATCATCATAGCATCACATCATTACCATAACATCATAAAATACATATCATACATGAGGAAATTACACACATTGAATAATATAGACATGTTAGTCTAAGCATAATGTGCATATCATAACATTTTGCATACATCCTACAAAGTGCATCAGAAAAAAATACTGATAACAAAATGCATCCATAAACCATTTACACCATCATATTGAATCATTGCATAAGCATATAGAAAGTAAAGACATCCATAAATGCATCAAATATCATATCGAATCAAAATCATCATTTCATATATATCATCAAAATATGTACACTGTCATGATACAATAAGAATCAGATCAAGTGTCAAATACATAAGTATAATCAACCCATGGGGCTATCAAAAATGAGCACAAAGGGCAAAAAAAAATCTTGTCTCTGATCAAAATGAAGGCCTAGCCCTACTAGCTACTACCCTCACCACCTACTCTATCCCCGTGGCCCTCTATAGGTCTATGGTTGGTCCTCTATGAAAAATTGGGAACTCGTCCTACTCTTGGCATGGCCTAATGGTAGTGCATCCTATAATAATCAACATCTCAAATGGCTATCATGTATGACCAAAGCGATACTGTGCTCCAGGAGGAAGAGAAAACTATAGTCTCTAACTACTGCCAGCGACCCATCTTCGCCGCTGCCTATAACTCTACGGCTTGCCTCTACAAAATGGCCTGATCTCGCTCAACCCTAGCCTGGTCCCTCTCAGCCATCAATATCTGTATCTGGGCCTGTAACTATAAAATCTTCCCATCCCTCGAATCTAGCTGTGGGGGGGTTGTACGTGAGGCTAATCCTCACCCCCTTCTCTGGGTAGTGTCGCAACTCGATCCTGATGCCCATCCTATATGTCATGCTGCCCATGGTCCTGGTCCTATATCAAGACATCCTGGTGGGGTTGATCCTACTGATCCCTTGGTAGCTAAACCAATGGATCCTAGTCCCTAACTGGTTGATTTGGTGTTGGTCCTCTACCACCCTGATCTTGATCCCTGTCTCCTCGGCCTCATCCTACCCCCTGCCTCTCGCTCTCTATCGAGCAGATGGTGTACCTAGAACTATCAATCTCAAGGGTGTCCTGAACCAAACTTGGTATACCTGTGTTGTCTTAGGATCTACCTGACCCTCTCATATGGCTACGACCTAGCCACCAGCTGCATAAAGCTCTGAATTACCTCATGGGTAGGTATGTACTATCCCTGGGAGCTTTGTTTCGTCGCCCTAGAAAAAATTTCCAAATATAGATCGTCAGGCCTATCCTGTAGCTCCCTAAACTGTTTCTGGAATTGACCAGGTAAATGCATCTCCAGCATAGTGTGCTCTCACCCCTACATCAAGTGGTCTTGGTGAGCAAAGAATAACTGTTGCACATTGTCAAACAAGGTTGGTTGTCCAAGGTAGGGCCACCATATGAACACTCCCATATCATTGAGAACCCTCCTCCAGTAAGGAATTTCGTGTTGTCCTATATGGCTGAATGAAAGACCCCCTCTATACTGCTAGACCACTAGATCATCTGGCTCCATTAGAACTGGAACAACTTGAGGATGAAACACGGGGATGTGCTCCCATGCCCAGATATGCAGGAGTGTGACCCCCGCTCCAAGTGCTTAGGCATCCAAGTAGGAAAACTCATGAAGATACTTGTAAAGAAAAGATAGAAAAATTGGACCCCATGCAAAAAGTGTTGGTCGTCGCCTGACCATTTGCTCCCAATCAAGCCCCCATCTAGGACTGAAATATTGTCCTCACCAATCTGGGGCAACAAGAACCAATATAATGGTTGCAATAACCAAGAAATAGGGTGACACGATGGGCCTGTGGCACTCTTACTCAATCTGATCCTCACATAATACAATTTGGTCAGTACCCATAATGTTGAAGTAGGCCTCTCTCTCGGCATCCATGTCGTAGATAACTCACTCGCCATGGATTGGAAATCTAAAGATCCACAATGCATCCTCTAGCATGACGGTGGCCTCACCAGTTAGAAAGTGAAATGAGGAGGTCTCACAATGACACCTCTCAGCAAGGGCCATCATCATGCCTAGGTGTGTCCACACAGGCGATGCATAGTTGATGTACTAAAGTCCCATCTCTCCGAGGTGCTCCTGCTCTCGCTTAGACAAATCCCGCAAGTATCCAAAAATCTCTTGAGACCTGCACTCACATGAATAGATCTCCCTTGCCTCCTCCTGCACAAGGAAAGTGACCGTGTTAAAAATGATTGAAAAAAATCTTGATCCTAGCTTGACTCAGCATCCCAAAGTGACTCTAGCATCACTGCCTATGAAGGTGTTGCAGTTTGTAAACTTCAAACTACACTACTGGAACCTTCAAAGTCCCAAATTGCACTGTGGCAGTTAAGTTTGTAATAGCACCATAATTTAACCTGAAAACCTAACCCTAAAGAGCACCATGGTAGTGGAACCTACAAAGGTAGTGGAGTTTGAAATTTAACCCAAATTTCAAACTGCACCATGGAGTTGGACCTTGCGATGGTGGCGTAGTTTTAACACCGAGCATCGCAGATTAAAATTCTAGTGCAGGCCTATATGGCACTTCTCCTAAAGACCTAGTTTTTAAACATCATAAATGCATGTGAAAATCAAAAATCAAGTTGGGTCAAGTCGACTAACCAGTGGTCCAGTGTCGAGAAGTCTTTGGTATGTCTGTACCCTATCAGAAATGTGCATCAGGAGCTGTTGCTGCTCCATCTTGTCAAGTTTTCAAAGCTCAAAATTGCAAGATCTCAAAAGGGTGAATGTGAAAATTACTTAGAAGTGGCCCCTCAAGGCCTATTTAAGCCTAAAAATTAGGGTTTTCTGACCTCGTTTAGCCATCCAGGAGGGGTCTAGGTCCCCTCGTCCCATTTTCATCCCTCCAGGGGCCATTTTGTATCAATTTTTGCATTTTATCTCATCTTTTGACTTCCTGGAGCCTTTCTAGACCCGTTGGGCACCTTGTCCTCTTTTTTCATGAGATCACTCAAAATTCAAAATTTTTATCTGATCTCTCAAGGGGGAAATATATTGACATGTTTTCCTTCACTCGAGCAGTAGTGGGGCAAGTTTTGAAATCAGAAAATTTTGGCTTTTGATCAAGACAGATTATTCTTTGAACCAGTGCAACAAGTGCATTGCTTCAAAGAGGAGCAAAATGTAGACATAGAAACTATATCGACATACTTGATCCTGATTATTAACACCATTTCATCCTAAATCATCCATTAGTCTAACCATTTAATGGAATACCCTTATTTAATTAAATTCATCAACTTTCCTCTCTTAATTAAATAAATCATTTTATCTAATTAAGTCTTTCTCTCTTGTTAATTAAATCAATCTATCTGATCTAATTAACCCTATGTCCATATTTAATTAAATAATTCACTTTATTTGATTAAATTTCTAAGGTCTATCTATTAAATTAAATAAATTAAAACCTTGTTTAATTTAAGCTAACCAATCACCCTCTTTTGTTAAATAAAACAAAATCTTTATTTAACTAAGTCTAAAATCACATTCTTCTCATCTTTGATTTAAATCAACCTATAAATCTAAGTCAAATTTGTAACATATTCTAATATCTCTTTAAATTAATTAACCTTTGATTAATTTAGTCCTAATGCAAGTCCCATCCTCTAGCTTTTTCCACTTGCACATGAAAATAGATTTAATTCATTTATTAAATCTCTATTTTCTCTCAACATGGCATAATGTAGGAATATTCTCTCAAATTTGAATTCAAATCCAAGTGGATTTTTTCCTTCCAAAAGACATTTACTTCACCTGATAAGTCCTTTTTCCTTGAGCCAAGTGGCATTTAAGATATTTCTTTTCCCTCTTACATGTCATTTCACTAATTTAAAATATCACCTAATTGCATTTATGGGCACATTCATCAAAATGTGCACATCCTTCATCCATCCATCTCTTCACAAGTTTCACTTGGCCATTGGTTGAAATTTAGTCCCACATTGCATCATTTTGGGCATTTCTCCATCTTAACATTCTATAAATAAGAGGTCTCTTTCCTCATTTCATCATCCACAAGTTGAGCCAAGTTATCATACTCAAATCCATAGCAATTCTCATCCATTTTTATCAAGTCTTAGCTAGGTTATGCATATTTTAATCTTGGAGCACACTTCAATCATCAACAAAGTGGATCACTCTTCATCACCAATCAACATTGCATGATTGGAGTTGGGAAAGGGCCAATTTTCACCTCAAATTGGCACCAATTCCCCCATGGGATCAAGAGTTTGCTTGTTTAATTAGGATTCAATCTCTTTTTATTGCTTTCTTATTGTGTTCTTCATGTCATTTACTAATTTAAGATTTGTGAATGGATTTCATGGGGACATAGATTTTAACTTGCATTTCAATCTTCTAATGTGTGTTCTTTGTGCTTTGTAGGTACTAGGGTCTTGGTTCACACAATGCCCAAGGTGGCATATGGGTCCCACTTTAGGTTTTCAAGGTGAGATAATGTCAGGGGATTAGAATATTAGGTGCATTTGTTGAATTTATTAAGATTTTAGTTGAAATAAGTTTTAAAGGGTCTGAGGGGCCTATTAATGATGATTTAAAGGTCATGAATGCAAGAGGGACCAAAACCTAGTGTGAAGATGTAAATAAATACATTTTACAACACTAAATTAAGGAAAAATTAGGCCCATTTTAACTAGTATGTCCCAAAAAAGTGAGAGAGTGTAAGGGGATACATTTTTCGTCAC
Source organism: Sequoia sempervirens (assembly GCA_007258455.2). Taxonomy (NCBI): domain Eukaryota; kingdom Viridiplantae; phylum Streptophyta; class Pinopsida; order Cupressales; family Cupressaceae; genus Sequoia; species Sequoia sempervirens. The sequence continues at coordinate 147,245 of VDFB02175884.1, read as the reverse complement.
TACATTTAGCCACCACTTTAGTGAGAGGAGGAATTTGCTTCAAAATCACACTAAACTAAATAAATTCTCATCAAGAGGCGTCCAAGTGTACAAATGCTAGTGAGATAGGATGATAATGATCAAGCGACTTGTGTAAAACCCCAAGATCAAGATCCTATGGCAAACCAACATAAGGGAAAAGGAGAAAACATGTGAATGATGTATGAAGAAACAAAAATATACAGACATACACTACCAAAGATGTAAAGAAGAAAGAAAAGGAAAAAGAGGGGTGGATCAAGCCTCGATTGTTTGTCCAACATGATGTAGATCAAGCCTTAGTTGTTTGTCCAAAAACCATTTACAAATGGAACACAATGTCCACTATGCATAAAAAATGCATGCTCACACAGGCTAGTGGAATACGGTATCTATGAGGTGAGCCCCCAAAAAAGTGAGACACATATGTAGGTGGCTGGTATATGCTCACACAGAGAAGAAAGTGACAATGGGAAAGTCACGCCTATGGTTGACTCACATACATACTAACCATACCAAAACTATACGTCCTGATAGCTTTGATAAGGTACCACAAAATGAAACCTCGATCTTATGAACAATATGCAGGTAAAAATTTGTACAAAGGGACATTTTTTAGTTCATGTATGGTCTCTTCTTAGGGAACATCGTGCCTAATGTCTAAAAGAGTGGACAAATCAAAGAAATATCACACTCTTAGATGAAATTAAACGAAATGACACCACCAAGAGAAGGACACATCTCAAGAATAAGGAAAATCACACAAAGAGATATGAGTGTTGTTGTATTCCCCCACTTTAATGTGATTATCAACACCTTTTCTATGAGTAGTTTGCTTTAAATTAACCCATGAACAAGACATGAGAGCTTATTCGGAAATCCCAATGCCTAGTCAGTTGTTCCCAAATGAAGCTACATCATGAATAAAGGGTTGCCCACAAATTGTAATACTAAACATAACTCAGTATGTCACATGCGAGCTAACTTAAGCCATGTCATCCACATCCCAAGCTTGATCTTATATATAGAGAAAGCAATCAACTAGCCCAAAGAGACAACAATAAATGTCATATGAGGACAAGGCTACCTAACCCCTTGCCCCAACTTGGTGCAAGACAAGGATGAGCCAAGATGATTGATAAAAATTAGTATAAATTAGAGGGAGTAGCTACTTCAACACAAGGAAGAGCACCACAATCCTTAAGATGTAGAATTTTATCACTTAAAGCCTTCATTCTTTAGTAGAATGACCATGAACTCTATGATATAGACAAAATGAATTTTTGTAGTGAAATTTATTTTGTGTTCTTGGAGGGAGAGATGTCAAATGATCTTGGAGGAGTCTCAACAAGATACCCTCTTGATCAATAGTAGATTATGTTCCTTTATTTTGTCACAAAGATATCTTTTTCTTAGGAAAAGATGCCATACTTACACAAGGCTCTTTAGGTTGTAAAATTTTGTTCTCTCCCGTAAAGGAGGGTGTAAAATCTAACAAAATTCAATCATTACTAATACATGTCCTAGGAGTGCTTTGTCTGATGGCATTAATGTTAAGCCAAGACTTCTTTGTTTATTTCATTTCTTTCAAACCTGGACAATAACCAAGACCACTAGTTTCAATCAATTCAGGGTGCACTAATGTTAAAGTTGTCTTAGAAGAATCTTCTATAATAGTGTTGGTATTGAGTGAAGACTTTTTTGTTTCTTTTGAGGGACAATAACCGATACCATTAGTCATTTCCTACATGTTAGGCTCTATAGGGACACAAATACCTTGTTCTCTAGCACCACATCATTTTTCATTGTAACCAAGTTGTTTCATAAGTTTATAACCTCTTCCATAAATATTTTTAATTTCTTTTGGATTTGGTGGTTTCTCATAATCAACTTCATAAAATTTTCTTGTATAATTTGCTTCTTATTTAAAAGTGGTTGATGTGGATGTTTTTGAATTTTTTGTTGACATTACCACTTTTTCTTTTCAATTTTCAGAATATTTTCTTATGACCTTTTATTCGCCAATGAATGCACGTGTGAAATCTAAGTAACCCCAATCATCTTCCAATAATTTTGTAACTTCTTTAATGTGCTTTTCTTTATCTTTTTCTTGCACAGGTTGCACTTGTGTAGTTGGTGTCAATATTTTCAAAGGATTTTACTTGTCTTCTTCAAGTTGTAAAACATTATAAGGCACAAGATCAACATTGATTGTATACACTTTTCTATTGTAGATATACTTCATTTTACGATGCAGAGTAGAAGGCACCCCATTCATTGCATGAATCCACAGTCTTCCTAAAAGAAGATTATATGAAAGATCATGAGGTATAACATAGATCAAAGTTTGTAATGTAACTTTTTCAAATGTAATAGGTAATGTGATCAATCCAAGTGGTTGTTTTCCTACATTATCAAATACTCGAATCAATAAGGAATTAGTTTCAATTCTTGATTTATCTATTACAATTTTATCCAAAAGGGTTACACTAAACACATTAAGGGTTGAGTCATTATCAAAAAGGGTTCATTTCATCCCTGTCCTATTAAAATAGATATTATCATGAAAGCTTCATACTATTTATACACTTCTAGCAAGTGTAACTCATCTTGATGGAAAGTAATGTCTAAGTTGATCAGATTTATAGCTTGAATTTGGGTTGTCACATCATTTGATTGCACATTAGGGGGTATGAACTTGTTACAAAGAACTTTGAATCATGTTATGATAATGAGGGGATGCTTGAATAACATGGGAATGTGCAAAAAGATTGTGGGCCAAATTGTGGCCAAAATTTCAAAATAAATTTGAAAGGTTATAAAGCGAGCACATTATAACATGAGCATGTTATAATGTGCTAACATTATGGCTTGGTGTGACCGAGCCTAAGGCTCGGTCACATCAATCCTATAATGTTATCACATTAAAACACGCTTGTGTTATAAAGTGAGCATGTTATAGCCTATTAAATTTTAAAAAAAATCAAACCACATCATTTTATTTTCACTATGTTTTTTGTTGCCCATGGCTAGAAAACCTTGTATTTTTGTGCATGCCTTTTGGAAGGATAAAAATTTGTAATTTCTTCATCTAATTGTTGTAATTTCATTGCCACGATGCCACCACGTCGATGGGGAGGTCAGATAAGTAAGCATTGTTTGTTTTTTTTATGAATTTATTGTTAAGCAGGTAATTTTAGGTTCTTTTTGATATTTGTTTCCTTAATTTGTAGGAGATGTTAATCAACCTCAAAAGCCTCCTCAAAATCCTAAAAAACCACAACAACAAGAACACAAACACAATCCTCAACAACCAAAACAACAAACTCCTCCAATTCCTCAACATCCTTATGGTACTTAGCAAAATTTAATGGGGGTAATTGAAAAAAACAAAAAATAGATTGAGGAGTTAATCCAAAGGTTGAACGATCCTATAAGTTCAACTGTGGAAAGAAGAACACTTATTAGTTCACTTAAAAACATGTTAACACATGTAAATGAAATCAACAAACAATTAAGTGGTTGGGTAGATAGGAGGCAAGCATGGAGGAATTTTTATGCAGATAAATTATCATATAAAGAAGTAAAAGTTGAAAAAATTACAAAATATTATTTGTTCTCACTATTCGCTGATCCATGCACAGATTAAAATCTTGACCTTAATGCCAAGAGGTTTCCTATCCATTGGTGCCACCACCAAGGGACTAGGCATAATTTTTGAGATAGGTGGTACATAGTTTTTGACTATCCACCATGCAACAATTTTGAATTCCCCCAATATTTCTTTAGGAAACACTATTATGAGTTCATCCTCAACAAAATCCCCAACTATTTTGATATGAGGGGCTTTTATGGGAGATGTGGAGGGTCAACACAAAATAGACCAGGTGCATGATAGGATCGTTAGCGGCAAGGGAGACGATCTCTCGCTAGACTGGCTCATGAGCACATTGTTATCCCTTCCATTGTGAAGGAGAGTGCTAAGGTGGACAATTTGCAATCTATCAGCTCTTTGACCAAGAGTATCATCTAGCACGCCAGTCCTATAGTACAACACCATCTAAGGGAGACTTCGAGGTGTAGGCTTCAAACTCATTCTTGTCAAGTTTGCAGGTTGGCTTGCACATATGACCCCACAAAAACTTAGAAGACCAGTGCATAGGATACATTTGTAGCTATGGAGATGGTGATGGAAGATGACATTTTAAATGAGGCTTTGGGCATCAATTCTCAAGTAAATGTTACCATGTTCATTGAATTTAATTTATTAAATTCATTTTTGAAATGCAAGATTAACTAATTTAGTTTAATGATTGTAATAAAATTTTAGGGCCAGTCTTGAAACTAGATACACTGGCCCTCCATCTATTTATTACTCCATTGCATCTACCGTTGAGGTATGTAACTAGTAAAAATTTATAAATATTATATGTGAATAGCATTGTTATATGAATGATATTCTAATATCTGATTTTGGATGTTGAATAGTCTAACATTGGAGGTTTTGCGGGAACACCTCACAGTGCTAGTGAAGTTGTAAAATCCTTCACGCATATAATAGAATAAAGAGTTTAACTAATGAATTATACTTAATAGATTTGTGTATTTTATATTCATATCATTGATTAGATTGCATTGCACATCTTTCAAACTAAAGGAATTACTTCACATTGCATAACTAATAAATAGATGTTGATAGATGATAAAATTTAAATTACAATATAGTTGCTTAGAAAGTCAACATAAGCAGTGATGCAATTACTTCACATAGAATAAGTAATAACTAGGAGCAACTTCCAACTACATTTTCTTGTCATGGAATTCCACGATATCGTTTTTTATTGAGGAATTTTTTCAAATAGTTCACTATCTTGTCTATGTTGTGGATGCTTGGAAAAATTCTATGGAAAAATAATAGTAAGCAATATCATAGACAACACAATAATTTGTTTGAAAAAATGCCTCAAAGAAATGTCACCATAAGACCCAATTTGTTTCAAGAATTTTTTCAAATATTTCACCACCTTTTCTATGCTACCACATTTTCCATGCATGTCTACAAAAGCATTTTATCAAACATTTCACTTTCTTGTTGCTATGGCTAAAATCCTAAAATAGGTGCTTTCCAGCAAACTATGGATGCTTCGAAAAAATATATCAAAGCATAATAGTAAGCAATAGCAAAGACAAGGCAGTGAGTAGTTTTAAAAAATTCCTTGGAGAAATGTGGTCTTATGGTGATCGAATGGCATTCCATCACCATGAGACTACATTTCTTTGAGGCATTTTTCAAACATCTCATCCCCTTTTCTTTGCTACCACATTTTCCATACATGCCCACCAAAGCATTTTATCAAACTACTCACATCCTTTCTATTATGGCTAAAAGAATGAAATAGGTGCTTTCAAACAAACTATGGATGCTTGGAAAAAATGTATCAAATCATAATACTGGGCAATAGCATAGACAAGGTAGTGAGTAGTTTCAAAAAATGCCTCAAAGAAATGTGCTCTTATGGTGATGAAATTCCTTTCCATCACCATGAGACCACATTTCTTTGCTAAGAATTTTTTTCAAATAGTTCACCGCCTTTTCCATGCTACCACATTTTCCATACATGTCTACCAAAGCATTTTATAAAACTACTCACTTCCTTGCTGCTATGGCTAAAAGCCTAAAAAGGGTGCTTTCCAACAAACTATAGTTTCTTGGAAAAAATCTATTAAAGCATAATAGTAAGCAATAGCATAGACAAGTAAGTGAGTAGTTTGAAAAAATAACTCAAAGAAATGTAGTCTCATGGTGAAAGAATTTCATTCCATCACCATGAGACCACATTTCTTTAAGGCATTTTTTCAAATAGCTTACCACCTTTTCTATTCTACCACATTTTCCATACATGTCCACCAAAGTATTTTATCAAGCTACTCACTTCCTTGCTGCTATGGATAAAATCCTTAAAAAGGTGCTTTCCAAAAAACTATGGATGCTTGAAAAAAATCTATCAAAGCATAATAGTAAGCAATAGCATAGACAAGGTAGTGAGTAGCTTCAAAAATTCCTCAAAGAAATGTGGTCTCATGGTGATGAAATGTCATTCCATCACCATGAGACCACATTTGTTTGAGGCATTTTTTCAAATGGCTCGCCACCTTTTCTATGCTACCACATTTTCCATACATGTCTACCAAAGCATTTTATCAAACTACTCACTTCCTTGTTGCTATGGCTAAAAGCTTAAAAAAGGTGATTTCCAACAAACAATGGATGCTTGGAAAAAATCTATCAAAGTATAATAGTAAGCAATAGCATAGACAAGGCAGCACGAGTAGTTTGAAAAAATTCCTCAAAGAAATGTGGTCTCATGGTGATGAAATACCATTCCATCACCATGGGACAACATTTCTTTTAGGCATTTTTACAAATAGCTCACTACCTGAAGAATATAAACCAATTCTTTAGCCAAAATTCCCTCCAAATTATTTTCATGGTCCTCATCCTTATCCTCAATTTACCAATCCATGGAACCTTCCACCTTTTATTCCACTTGTTCATATCCTCACCCCTTCCTCTTCATGTCATGATCACCCTCCATCTCATAACCAAGACCACACTATACCATCCACCCCATCCCAACATAATACCATAGAGAAGGAAATGAACTATTTGAAAAAATACCTCAAAGAAATGTGGTCTCATTGTGATGGAATGCCATGAAGCATTTGTTTGTAATGGCATTCGATCACCATGAGACTGCATTTCTTTGAGGCATTTTTTCTAACAACTAACTTCCTTCTCTATGCTACCATAGTTTTCATGAATTTCTTCCAAAGTATTTTATCAAACAGTTCACCACCTTGGTACTATGGATAAAAGCCTAAAATAGGTGCTTTCAAACAAGCTATTGATAGGGAAAATAGTAAGCATGATAGTAAGGAATATATAGTTCAATAAGTACTCAAAATTTTGTTCATTATCTCATACATTATAAGTCATGGCGTTCATCACTACTGTAGTTTTCATGATTGAATAATTTATTGTTTTATTTTTTAGATGTTGCAAGCATAATCACCTCAAGATTTTCATAGGGAAATGGATCTTTGTGTTTCTTATGCTATAGAATCCTCTATGCCTCTCACAAGGTATAAGGAAGATTACTAAATTTCAATTTACATTCGTTGTTATAGCTATTAGTTAGTGAAAAATAAAACCATTATTGATTCGTAGTTTAATTTCTCTTTGGATGGTTTCTATAGGGCTTCAGCACACCACAACATGGGCATGTGAATATTTCCCTTGAGGAGAGTGATCATCTACAGGTGGTAAGTCATTATTTTGTTAAATATATCATTTTTTATAATGTAATTTCTATATATTAATGTCTTGACTTGTTATTGTGATAGATAATCCTTGATTGGGAACTAAACGTTAGGAGGAGAAGCAAGAGCACTCCTCGACCTTAGAGTAAATCATTGATAGAATTATCACCATCTAGCTAACCAACAAAGGTCAAGAATTTGTTTCAAGAGTTTGGAGAGCAATGAATTTTGATTCAAGATCCCTTTGTTGTATGCCTATATGGCATTTTTAGACATATTTTTTATTGCATATATTTGACATTGTATGCCTAAATGGAATTCTTGTAAGCCTATACATGGCTATGTTGTATATATTTTATACTTATATAAACTTATATTGATGCATGCTTACATGGCTATTTGGTGAATACAAATTTTCTTTACGATCGATGGTGTCCATATTTGCATTATAAATCCATGGTTCAATAGATATGATTTATGTGTATTCAATTGTATACTTTACAACTTACATGTATACTTTGTGACTTATGTGTATTCCAATGTATACTTTGTGACTTATATGTTTTCATGTGTATACCTTGTATTCATGCATATACTTTGTAGTAATGTGTATACTATGTACATTCATGTGTATACTTCAAGGCTTACGTGTATTTGAGTACAAGTGTGCTTCACTTATTCGCATGTATGCTTGACTTATTCATGTGTATACTTATTAATTGGTTAGCCCTAGCATTGCTCATTGTTTTCCTTCATGGTTTGTCTTGAATATTTATTGATTGATACTAAACAACTTCAATATTTCCAAAAATGATTCACTAACAATGTATCATTTACTTATGTGCTAATTCAATATGGAATCCAAGGAAGAATTTAAAAGGCATAAAGCTAGGAGGAGAGGGAAGATAGGCATTTATAGTGTAACCTATTGTACCTTCTCTTTACAAACCTCTAATGTCTCTTGTATACTTTTCTATTCCATTTTCTACTTTTCATATCACATCTTCATAGGTAATTAAAGCCATAATAGGAATAAGAAATTTACCTAAATACAAGATATTAATAATAATCATTTCAATGTAAGTATGAGATCCACAAAGTAATAGAATCATAACCCACATGAGAATGAAAATCCTTAGGCTTTGCTAAACTATTTTGACACCTAAATGTTTTACCTCTTTCATGCAATCATATGCTTTTAGTATGGAAAACTTAGACTTGCCAATTGTTGTGTGAATCTTTCTCTTTTCCTTTGCTTTGCATGTCATTATAATGGATTGAGCTAGTTGAACATGGCTTGAAGTGATTCGACATGTTTGGGTGAAAAAGAGGACCATTCCTAGCATAAACGTACCCATCCAAAAAATTTGGAACAATCTGTTTGGTTTTATGAGTTGTAGAATGAAAGTTGCACCACTTTGCAACTTTACACTACTTGCATTTGACAACTTTTTCTTCAATTGAGAAGACATTACCATGAGAAAACAACTCCGAGATAGCAAAAACCAAGAGAGGTTATTTTAGAAGGTCCCAAAAAAATTCTCTACCCTCATACAGAGAATTTTTAAGAATCACGGTTTCTAAGTAATAGCCAATAAAAGATTGTAGCTATTTTGCACTTTGGACCCTTAAGGGATTGAGTCAATTGAACATAGCTCAGAGTGATTCAACATATTTTGGTGCAAAATATGACCATGCCTAGTGTGAACATACCCATCTAGATGTGTTAAAATAGTCCATTTTGTCATATGAGTAGAAAAATGAAAGTTGCAACACTTTGCAATTTTACACTACTTACATTTGACAACATTTTCCTCAACTAAAAATTCATCACCACGGAAAAAAACCTATGAGATAGAAAAAATTGAGGGAGATTATTTTTGAGGAATTTTTTCAAACTACTCACCACCTTTTATATGCTACCACATTTTCCATACATGTCTACAAAAGCATTTTATCAAAATACTCACTTCCTTGTTGCTATGGCTAAAGGCATAAAATAGGTTATTTCCAACAAACTATTGATACCTAGAAAAAATCTATCAAAGCATAATAGTAACCAATAAAAAAGACGTGACTATGAGTAGTTTGAAAAAATGTCTCAAAGAAATGTGGTCTCATGGTGATGGAATTCCATTCCATCACCATGAGACCACATTTCTTTGAGGCATTTTCTCAAATAGCTCACTACGTTTTCTATGCTACCACATTTTCCATACATGTCTACCAAAGCATTTTATCAAACTACTCACTTCCTTGCTGCTATGGATAATATCCTAAAAAAGGTGTTTTCCAACAAACTATTGATGCTTGGACATAATCTATCAAAGCATAATAGTAAGCAATAACAAAGACAAGGAAATGTGTAGTTTAATAAAATGCCTCAAAGAAATGTGGTCTCATGGTGATGGAATGCCATTCCATCATCATGAAACCACATTTATTTTAGGAATTCTTTCAAAAAACTCACCACCTTTTCTATGTTACCACATTTTCTATACATGTCTACCAATACATTTTATCAAACTTTTCACTTCCTTGCTGCTATGGTGAAAAGCCTTAAAAAGGTGCTTTCCAACAAACTATGGATGCTTGGAAAAAATATATCAAGGCACAATAGTAAGCAATAGCATAGAAAAGGCAGTGAATAGTTTGAAAAAATGCCTCAAATAAATGTGGTCTCATGGTGATGGAATGCCATTCCATCACCATGAGACCACATTTCTTTGAGAAATTTTTTCAAATACCTCACCGCCTTTTTATGCTACCACATTTTCTATACATGTATACCAAATCATTTTATCAAACTACTTACTTCCTTGCTACTATGGCTAAAATCCTAAAATAGGTGCTTTCCAACAAACTATGGATGCTTGGAAAATATATTTCATTGAAGCATAATAGAAAGCAATAGCATAGACAAGGCAATGAGTAGTTTGAAAAAATGCCTTGAAGAAATTTGGTCTCATGGTGATAGAATTCCATTCCATCACCATGAGACCACATTTCTTTGATGCATTTTTTCAAACACCTCACTGCTTAAATAATAGAAACAAAGCCTTTAGCCCAAATTCCCCTCCAAATTTTTTTGAAGGTCCCCATCCTCATCCTCAATTTACCAATCCATGGAACCTTCCACCTCTTATTCCACTTATTCATATCCCCACACTTCCCTCTTCAAGTCATGATCCCCCTCCATCTCATAACCAAGACCACACTATGCCATCCACCCCATCCCAACATAATACCATAGAGAAGGAAATTAACTGTTTGAAAAAAATCCTCAAAGGAATATGGTCTCATGGTGATGGAATACCATGGAACATGTGTTTTTAATGGAATTCTTTCACCATGAGATTGCATTTCTTTGAGACAATTTTTTCAACAATTCACTACCTTGTCTATGCTACCAATCTTTTTGTGCATATCTACTAAAGCATTTTATCAAATAGTTCACCACCTTGCTGCTATGGGTAAAAGCCTAAAAATGGTGATTCAAACAAGCTATGGATAGGGAAAATAGTAAGCATGATAGTAAGAAATATATAGTTCAATAAGTACTCAAAATTTTGTTCATTATCTCATACATTATAATCCATGATGTGCATCACTATTGTAGTTTTTGTGATTGAATATTTTATTGTTTTATTTTCAAATGTTGCAAATGGAAACACCTCCAAATGTTCATAGAGAAATAGAGCTTGGTATTTCTTCTACTATTGACTCCTCAATTCCTCTCATGGGGGTATGAGTTAGATTACTAAATTTTAATTTACATTCATTGTTATAGCTGTTAGTTAGTGAAAAATCAAACCATTATTGATATATAGTTTAATTTATCTTTTGATGGCTTCTATAGGGCTTCAACATGCTAGAGCATGGCCATGTGAATATTTCCCTCGAGGAGAGTGATAATCTAGAGGTGGTCAGTGATTATTTTGTTAAATATATCTTTTTTTGTAATGTGATTTCTATATATTAATGTCTTTACTTGTTATTGTAACAAATAAGGCTTGATCAGTAACAAAACCTTAGGAGGAGTTTCAAGAGCACTCCTAAATCTCAGAGTAAATAAGTGATAGACTTATCGCCATCTGGATGACCATGAACTCTATGATATGCACAAAATGAATATTTGTAGTAAAATTTATTTCGTGTTCTTGAAGGGAGAGATGTCAAACAATCTTGGAGGAGTCTCAACAAGATACACTTTTGATTAATAGTAGAGTATGTTCCTTTATTTTGTGACAAAGATATCTTTTTCTTCGTACAAGATGTCATACTTACCCAAGGCTCTTTAGATTGTGATATGTTGTTCTCTCCATGAAACGAGGGTTTAAAATATAACAAGCTCCAATTGTTACTAAGACATATCCTAGGAGTTCTTTGTGTGATGACATTAATGCTAAGCAAATACTTATTTGTTTCTTTCATTTCTTTCAAAGGACAATAAGCAAGGAAACTAGTTTCGGTCAATTTAGGATGCACTAATGTTAAAGTTGGCTTAGAAGAATATTCTGTAATAGTGTTAGCATTGAGTTAAGGTTGTTTTATTTCTTTTGAGGGACAATAACCAAGAACATTAGTTTCTTCCTACATGTTAGGCTCTATAGGGACACAGATACCTTGTTCTCTAGCACCACATCCTTTTCCACTATAACCAATTTGTTTCATAATTTCATAACCTCTTCCATAAAGCTTTTTAATTTCTTTTAGATTCAATGGTTACTCATAATCAACTTCATCAAGGTTTGTTTTATAATTTGCTTCTTATAAAGTGGTTGAGGTGGATTTTTTTGAATTTTCTTTTACATTACCACTTTTTCTTTTCACTTTTTAGAATATTTTGTTATGATCATGTATTCTCCCATGAATGTAGGTGTGAAATCTAAGGAACCCCAATCATCTTCCAATAATTTTGTAACTTCTTTAATGTGATTCTTTTTATCTTTTTCTTGCACAGGTTGCACTTTTGTAGTTGGTGTCAATTTTTTTAAAGTATTTTACTTGTCTTTTTCAAGTTGTAAAATACTATAAGGTGCAATATCAGCTTTGATTGCATACACTTTGTTGTTGTAGATATACTTCATTTTACAATGAAGAGTAGAAGGCACCTCATTCATTGCATGAATTCATGGTCTACCTAAAAGAAGATTATATGAAAGTTCATGAGGTATAACATGGATTGGGGTTTGTAATGTAACTTTTTCAACCATAATAGGTAATGTGATAACTCCAAGTGTTTGTTTTCCTACATTGCTAAATCCTCAAATTGATAAGGAATCAAGTTCAATTCTTGATTTATCTATGTAGGTGAAAAAAGATGGGCAACCAAATTGTGACCAAAATATTAAAAAAGAAATTGAAAGGACAGAGTGTGCTATAACACAAGAAAGTTATAACGCGATCGTGTTATGGTTTGGTGTGACTGAGGCTAAGGCTCGATCACATTGATCCTATAACATGCTCACATTATAACGTTAGTGCATTGTAGCTTATTAAGAAAAAGAAAGAAGCAAACCACTTCATTTCATTTCCACTGTGTTTTTTGTAGCATGTGGCCAAAAAACCCAACATTTTTGCTCTCACATTTTGGAAGGAGAAAAAGTTTCAATTTCTTCATCAAATTATTGTAATTTCATCATCAAGATGTTGCCACATCAATAGGGAGGTAAAATAAGTAAGCTTTGTTTCTTTTTTTTGTGAATTTGTTGTTAAATAGGTAATTTAGGTTGTTTTTTATATTCATTTATTTAATTTGTAGGAGATTTTAACCAACCTCAAAACCCTCCTCAAAATAATCAACAACCATAGAAACAAGCACACAAGCGAAATGCTCAACAACCACAACAAAAAAAATCCTCTTGATACTAAACAAAATTTAATGGGGGTAATTGAAAACAACCAAAAACATACTGAGGAGTTAATCACGAGGTTGAAAAACCCTATAAGTTCAACTATGGAAATGAAATATTAACTAATTTAGTTTAATGATTATAATAAAATTTCTAAGTCATAGTGTTGATACTAGATACACCAGTCCTCCACCTATTTATTACTCCACTGCATCTACTGCTAAGGTATGTAACTAGTAAACAATTATCAATATTACATGTGAATAGTATTGTTATATGAATGGTATTCAAATATTTGATTTTGGATGTTGAATAGGCTAATACTAGAGGTTTCGTAGAAACACCTCATAGTGCCAGTGGAGTTATACAAACCTTCACATAGGTAATAGAATAAAGAGTTTAACTAATGAATTATACTTAGTAGATTTGTGTAGTCTATATTCATATCTTTCAAACTCAGGGCTTTACTTCACAAATTGCATAAATAATAACTAGATGTTGATAGATAACAAATTTTCAATTACAATATAGTTGTTTAGAAAGTCAACACAAGCAGTGATGCAATTACTTCACATAGCATAAGTAATAACCAGGAGCAGCTGCCAACAAAATTTGCTTCTCATCACATTCCATGAGACCACTTTTTATTGAGGCATTTTGTCAAATACTTCACTACCTTGTCTATGCTATGGATGCTTGGAAGAAATCTATGAAAGAATAATAGAAAGTAATAGCATAGACAACCCAATGATTTGTTTGAAAAAATGCCTCAAAGAAATGTGGTCTCATGGTGGTGTCCATCACCATGAGACCTAATTTCTTTGAGGTATTTTTTCAAATAGCTCATGCTCACCTTTTCTATGCTACCACATTTTCCATACATTTCTACCAAACCATTTTATCAACCTACTCACTTCCTTGTTGCTATGGCTAAAATCCCAAAATAGGTGCTTTCCAAAAACCTATGGATGCTTGAAAAAAATCTATCAAAGCATAATAGTGAGCAATAACATAGACAAGGAAATGAGTGGTTACCACATTAGGGGTTCCATTGTATTTCTTGGTGAATGTTTTATATCTTCTACAATATCCTTTTGGGTATCATTTTTATTATGTAATTTACTTTTTAGCTCTTTATCTTGCACATGCATGTAGTTTCATATGGCCACTAAAGTGGGGGCTAAATGTAGCACCAAAAATTATACTCCCTAAATTTGAAAGTTTAAGTTTACTCTTTATTTAGAACATGCTCTAATGTTTGTACCTTTAATATATTTTAGAAACACTTAGCCTCGGCCTTTCTGTTCAACTTAGGCTAATGTGTTAGTGCTATCTTGAAATTTTCCTTCTCAATCATATTTCACCAAATTAAGCCCAAAAAAATATCATTTTCTAAATGATTCCTAATTAAGAAAACAACACAAATAAAACCTAAATATTTGCAAAATTACTAGACACTAGTTCTAGTGTCATAGTTTAGGTATTTTTTTGATAATTTTGATTTTTTTATTTATGTTAGTTTCTAATTTTGGGGATGTGAATTAAAAATGAGACTTGGTAATCAAATAATCATGAAAAAATTCCACTCTTTATTTAGAACATGCTCTAATGTTTGTACCTTTAGTACATTTTGGAAACACTCAACCTTGACCTTTCTGTTCAACTTAGGCTAATGTGTCAGTGCTATCTTGAAAAGTTCGTTCTTGATCATATTTCACCAAATTAAGCCCAAAAAATTATCATTTCTAAATGAGTCCTAATTAAGAAAACAACACAAATAAAACCTAAATATTTGCAAAATTACTAGACAATGGTTCTAGTGTCGTAGTTTAGGTATTTTTTTGATCAATTTTGGTTTTCTATTTTTGTTAGTTTCTAATTTTGGGGATGTGAATTCGAAAATGAGACTTGGTAATTAAATAATCAAGAAAATTAAATTTAAATGAGTCATCCTACACTTTTATTATTCCTATGTTCCATTATAAATATATGAATTATTATTTCAAAATAAGAAAAATGCAATTACAATCTAGCAAAGCTCTACCAAAATTTATTTGGTTTTACATAATTAAAAAGGAATTTTTTACTTCATTCAGGCTATCACAATTATTGAAAATTAATTCAAATCAAATGACATGATGGAAAATGGGTTTTGGAGATAGATTTTCTTACTTCAAGCACTTAATGACTTGTTTTCAGTGTGTTCCCATCTTTAGAATTGATCTCCTTACTACCATAAGTGAGGTATTTGAGCATTTGATTTCCCTAGAGTATTTGACTTTTCTCTTGGCTTGTTCTTGCTTGTGTCATTTAGGAATCCTTCTTTAAGACATTTTATTAGGGTTGTTATCATTTATATTGAAATTATTTTTCCACAATCATAGATAGAGTTAAGGTTTAAAGCACACACATTTATTTATCAATAAATTGGCTATTTGTGGAGGTAGAAATACCAAAATGGGGATTTGAACAAGGAAAAATCCTATATAGCCACCCCTTTATCCTTGTTTATTTTCATTTTTAGGTTCACATTCGAACCTATGAAAAATTGTAGAGTAGGAAAGAAAAGTGAAAACCTATATCTTTCATCACAAAAATTTGTGGATCTTGAATTGCACTTTCAAAACAAGGGAGATAACACAATTGACCTTCCAATTTTGTTCCAAAATTTTATGATAGGTACATATAACTTTGTCCTTTTGAGATCTACTTCTATTTTTTTGTTTCCTATTGTATCTATGTGAATAAATTGTGTTTTCATATTAGGTTTAATATTTAATTAGGTCAATCAAATTCACACCAAATTCAATGGAATTTCAAGGGAAAGAAACCAAGTCAAGGAAAATTGGCTCTACTTGTAGGTTTTTGGCCAATATTAATTCCTTGTTCTCTTGACTTCTAATTGATGTGAAAAAAGATTGATCTACGTAATCTATTCATTAGGTTTAAGATCTCTTTTTCCACATCAATTTTTTTAAGGAAAATCATCCATCCTTATCATCTACTATACATTATAACTTATAAGAAGTGAATATTTCTAGTTCCCAACACTTAAACAAGGTTTGCATCACTTATATTACACATTTTATTAATAGATCTATATATAGAAAACTCTTCTTAGGTATCCTCCAACTATCTCTACCCTTTAGAATTGTACGCCTATTTCTTCATACCATTCCACAAAAAAAATTTAATCCACTCCTTATCGCTTACCTCCCCTACTTATAAATTTCTATCATCTTAGTTACTTATATATCTCACCACTTTTAATTGCAGCAATTGTCAATCCTTACCAAAAAAATCATTTAATTTTAATTTTCATTAAGGATTTTATTCAATCCATATTTTTGAGTGCTTTAATTTCAAATGTGTGGGATGAAAATTTATTTTAGATAGCTTGGATGACATTAACATAGTCTTGTACAATGTATTAATTAATTTCAACCACTTTAGGTAGTTCTTATCCTATGTGATTTATCATTTAGTTTATATGTATGTTTTATACATATGTGTGTGTATATGTGTGTGTTTGTGTGTGTATGTATGTGTGTGTATGTGTATGTGTATGTATGTATGTGTATGTGTATGTGTATGTGTATATATATATATATATATGAATGAATGTATGTATGTATGTATGTATGTACCTATGTATGAATTCTAGAAGATACTCACTTCCACTAAATATTTTATTCCATTCTATTTGAGAAACATATATACCATCATACATATGATGTTTTAAATGATATTATACTTTAATTTCACAAAAGATAGCAATTTTTTTCCTCTTGACAATATTGAAAAAATAAAATTAAGTGACCTTAATCTCAAATAACTACCATATTTTAGATAAAAATACAAACAATAAAACTTCTTTCACTTTGTTTATATTTATTTTTCCATCCTAGTACTACTATTTTTAAAAATCAAAATAATAAAATGATATATCTTTGCCTTGTAATAACTAGCATACCTATATTTTAAAAATATATGTAAAGTACGCCAAGAGATATCCTTTTCAAGGCACCTATTTTTAATCAATTGAAGCTTAACCCTAACCATAAAGCTATTTGAACCCTAATCATACCCTATGTAAAGTTGGTTTGGATTATTGGCTCATAAACAAGGACAAATTTTGTAGAAGAGTGTCTTTCAAGTTTGAGAAAGTGTAGATGGAAAACCCAAACTTTGAAATGGTTTTCACTAATTCATGGCTCACCCAAATTGTTGATCATCATGCATTAAGATGTGCATGTTCAAAAAAAAGTTAAAATTCATAAAACTCAAACTAAAAGAGTGGAATATCAAAGTCTTTAGAAACCTTTTTAGAGAAACGATCTCCTTAAAAGTAGAATGCATAAGATCCAAAAAGACCTCTCAAATTATTTTTCTTACATCCTAATAGACTTGAAGAGAGGAATCTCATAGTTCAATTGGATGGTGTCTACGGTTTTGAATAAATCTATTGGAGACAAAAATAAAAAAAATTAAATGACTTCAATAAGGTGTAAAACCAAGTTTTTTCATTTAACATGCAAAATGAGAAGGCAAAGAATCATAATATGAAGATTGAAGATTCTTATGGATAAAATTTTGATGATCCTGACACCTTCAAGGCTTCCTTGGTTTCCTCTTTGGAAAACATGATCGTGGAGGAAAACGAAGACAAAAAAGAGAAGAAAAGTAGGATCTCTTCTTGGATCATAATAAACAAGGATTCTTAAATATTGACACATCTTAACCTAAGTCACCATCTACATATTTCAATATCAACAAGAAAAGATTAAATATATGTTTGTGGAAGGGTAGTCATGGTTCTTCGAAGGCGGTTCTTCTTCATGATTTCTAGTGCTCCTGCTACCCGTTGAGTTGTGGGTCATTGCAGAGGTGATTCATTTGAAAAAACCAAGCCAATGTGTACGAATGGAATAAGAACCACCTTTACCACATATTCCTCTAAATCTCTGATCAATTTCTGGTCAACAATCTCCTCCACTCTATGGGAAAAATGAATGTTGACCCACTTGTAGAGGTTCAAGTATCCCATAAACATATCATCAATTGGACTATTTCTAGTTACCATCTCTAACAACACAATACCATAGGTATAAACACTGCCCTTTGTCAAAACCTTCCCAACTATTCCATATTTTGCATTGAACAAACAAACAAAAACAATTTCTTTTAGTGACATTAGATTTCTAGGGTCCATATTGATGAGAGTGTTTCTCTGGATTTGACTGGTGTGGTTTATTTGCATCAATTTTTTTGGAGTGATCCATAATAAAAATAAAAATAAAAAAAACCATTGTAGAAAAAAAATCATATACATGTCAATATGAGCAGCTAATTGTTAACTAATTAGTTCCTAGTGGAATGTAGTTGATGGATCCTTTGAGAGACATAGATGAAGTTAATGATTCTAAGGAGCCTGGCCCATAAATCAATTGAGCAATCCCAAAATCGGCTACATGGGTTGTCATATCCCCATCCAAGAGAATATTGCTAGGCTTTATATCATAGTGTACAACTTGCATAGAACAATCGTGATGTAGATATTCCAATCCATGGAATACATCGAATTCTATGTTCAGTATGTTTGTTAGGTCCACAAAACCACCATCTGAAAACAATAGCCTCTCCAAATTTCCTTTAGACATGATTTGGAGAACCAATACTTTGTTATCAGGTTGTGAACAAAAGGAAATGATATTGAAGCACCATAAAATATGCAAAACTCTAAAACCTCAAACATGGGTTAGTTGTATGCAAACTTTATCAAAATGTTCCCATGAAATAACATGTAAATGCTTAAGAAAATGCAACAAATAACAAAAGAGATCAAATAGACATTGCAAAAGCATAACATGTACCTATTCCATATTGGATTGGTGTCAAATGTGCAAATGACCCTTTCCCAATCCTTGCTAAAACTCACAAGATGCAATGCAATGATGATGGGAAAAATTAGTTCTCAATTAAAGAGAGTAACTTTGCATGAGAGTGTAGATGGGTTGATGAAGAATGAGGCCTTTCATTTATAGATTTTCAAGTTGGAAGAGAGCTCAAAATAGAGAAATGTGGGATAATGACTTGGCCAATGAGATGAAGCCACTTGTCACATTATGATAGGTTGAGGAATGTGCAAGTTTTGGCCAACGTGCCAAAGAGGGGGAGATTCAAATTTGAAATTGTGAATTAAATGTTGAGAGGGGGACACGAAAGAGAGAAGCTATTGCAATGTTGGAAGGGACAAGTCAACTTGTCTTCATATTCAAACTTGAGGAAAATTTTCCATTTTTATGCCAAGTTGAAAGAAAATGATGAATTTATAAATGAATTAAAATGATTTATTGGTGCAAGTGGGAAAAGCTAGAGGATGTGATGGGTGGTTAGATTAGTTTAATCAGGATTTGATTAGCTTAGATGATGCTTAGGTGATTTTGACTTATTTGATTTAAATACTTTGATTTATTTAAATCAAAAGGGATGGAAGGTGATTTTAGATTTAATTAAATAAAGGTTTGATTTATTTAATTAAAAGGATGATGATAAAGTTAATTTATTTAATTTTAAATTAATGACCTTAGGAGATTGAGTTTAATTTACCTGATGAACGGATGGATGTGAACTTATTTAATGATTGAATGAATATGAATTAATTAAGTGCACGATGCTAATTTTGCATGTCTACTATATTACCCAGGTTGTGAACCCAAAAATTAATAAAGAATATTTTTTTAACTAATTTAATTATAATATCATGAATTCTATGAAATTATAAAAAATTGGTCGCTTTTATTCTTGTAACTACATTTTCCAATATCAAAATTATTCAATTATATGATGTATTCTATACAGACAAACACTTATCTTAAATCAATTAAAATTATTAAGAAATTAAATTTGGAAGATTTAAATTTTAAATCTTCTTTAAAATTTTAATTTTTAGGGGAGAGGACCTAGTAGTTTAACTTTGCGCTTCTAATTATCCTACATGAAAATTTCAAATCACTCCTAATTTTTTAGAAAAGCTTACTTGGAAAGTCCTTTGCTTACAACTTTCGTTTTAGGGCCACATCAACATGCTTTTTGTCAAGGTGTCCAAAAAGGTCCAAACAAAAAGTGCTAGCAATACTTGTGCATTCACATCATGGGTAGTTGAGCATTGATGTGCCATCACATGATTGGTTGCTTTTTAGACTAAAAGAATACATTTTCTTAAGCTAGGGTAGTCATGTCACAACTATTGGGAATTATATAAACAACTACTATCACAACTATTGGGCATTATATAAACAACTACTATCACAACTATTGAGCATTATATAATCAACTACTATCACAACTATTGAAACATGCTCTAATTGTAAGATATTCTCCAACATGTAATTGCCATTATGATTTTTAGACTATTTAATGCATCATTTGTTTTAGATTTATAAACAATTCACAAAAATAACATATATTTAATTAGCTAGTTATATTTATATATACTAACATATGTTTTTATGTAATTAATAGCATGAATATTTAATGTCTAATTTGTTTCAGACTTATAAACAATTCACAAAAAAAATAAAATTGAAATAGATATTAAAAAATATTAATGCTTTTCGGTGAATTTTACTTGATGGTAAATTTGTCATAGCACTGAATTTTCAATGAATTATTGGCGTGAATTTTCCTACAACTAAAGTTTCCAACACTTAATTAATGCTCATGTTGTGCATCTAAGCCCTCTATATAACTTTTCATACTTGAGATTAAAATAGTTATTGGAATAGAATACTGTTTGAATTCTTCATTGGAATAGATGTTTTTACACCTTTTATTCTATTTTTGACATTGTCTTCCCACAATACCCCTAATAATTAATGATTGTATTTTTTTTACCATAAAAAAAATTATTCCATTAAAAGAATGTATATTTATGATTATGTATAAGAGTGAAATTTCACCCTTGCAATTTCCCTTACATTCTTCTTTCCAATTTAGTGTCCGCTCCTTTAGCATCTTGAGTAGGCTCATTTTAGCCCTTGCATCAGCCTCTTTCCCTCTCAAGATGCTCCAACACCCCTTTTTAATAGCCACCTTTGCATGTTAATTTTGTATTGGACTTTGTACCTTCTTGGTTCACGTTGTTTTGTAGTGTGTCGCATGGAATTCCATGCGATATGCTAGCATCCTGCGATGTTTCAACGCTCAGACGACCATTTCTGATCATGTTTTCCATTTGTCATCTTAGTTTGTTAGTGGAAATAGATTGGGATTCTTTGAAACGGCCCAAGAAGCTTCTCTTCCCTCCTTAAAAGTCCTTTCACTTCATTTGGGGGACTTCTTCAATAGCTAACTCCACTCTACCATTTTTTAGCTTGACTCCATCACTTGCTTGCACATACAACTTGTTGTAGTAGCTTCAAGCTCTCACAAGCTTCCATCACAACATTCTTGATAGCCTTCTTGGCTCTTGCAACTCCATTTCCGTGCTTGTGAGCATCTTGGGATTCCATATCCTATACTATTTTCACATTCACTTCATGATACAGGTTCTCCTCCTCGACTGGAGTTTTCTTTTATCACATGCTTATTCATGATATGGGTTCTCCTCCTCAAGCGGGGATTTCATTTATCACACGCTTATTCGTGGTGCGGGTTCTACTCCTAAGCGGGTTTTGCTTTCACCATAAACTTTGTTCATCACACTCTTCGTGGTTTTCTATGGAGGTGGGAACACCAAAACGGGGGTTTGACTGAGGCAAACCCCTATACAACCCCAACATTCTCCCTAGATATTGCGCTAGCAGGTTTTGAAGACTTTTGTTCAATGGAGGCTTCATCACTCTTACGGCTGTAAGTATTCCTTTCCTCTTCATCTCCTTACCTTTATCATTTCTATTCCTTTATCTTAGTCTTCTCGTTTCCTGTTATTTTACTATATTTTGTGGTTTTAGCATTCGGAGTAGAAGTAGTCACTTTAGGTGTTTCTGTGATAAACTTGTTCTCTAATCCATACGAGATACCCACACACCTCTGAGAAGCCAGTGTGTCATGCCATCGTCTGCTTTCTACACTAACGTCCTTTGGTTGAGATACTGTCAATTTGTCCAGAGATCCTCCATGACCTTCTCTTTCAGATTCTAGAGCTTCTACATTGTTCTATTGAGGTGATATAGGGCAGTTTGCCTCGTGAGGTTCTCTGAATAGAGAGAACTCGTGAGTAGCGAAGTCCCCTACATCACAAACTATAATATTGATTAGATTTTTTTTGGATTGAAAATTATACACAGTGACATATAAAAGCAATTTTTATCAATAATGTTTAATCTAGAAACAATCTAAAAATATTTAGATCATGAAAATTCATACCAAGTAATTATGTTTAATCTAGAAACAATCTAAAAATATTTAGATTATGAAAATTCATACCAACTATTGTAGAGAAGGTGATCAAATGACTTCCATTCTTTTAAAACTGCTTTAAAATAACTATACTACCAAATTCCAACTACCATTTAAAGCCTACAATTAAACACTTTCTAGGACATTTGTTGTCATTTAAAAAAAGTGCAACTGAAAAGACAAAATGTTGTAGATTGAACTACTTTGAACTAGTTAGAGCATAACAAGAGCAACAGTGATCTTGAGAAAGAAACTTCAAACTATTATATTTTTCCTCATGTGTGTCCTTGTGTTTTTGGCTTTTAGCACACGTAATCAATATTCCATACACCGTGACATGTATCTTTAGTTTTTCCTATTTATCTTGGGGAATAATTTTATTTATTTAGAGTTATCACAATGATAAATCAATTAGGATGTCTCACATGTTTAAGATAAATCTATATGAATAAACAACATTATTATGCAAGGTGTACAACACCTTCCCAACAAGAAAACACCTTAGAAGAAGGCTCTCTAATAGTAACTAATCACATAAGGAGTTAGGGCATGACAACTCATGATGCACATATTGTCTATTTCATGCTTCATGCTTGTAGAATCTGACTCTGTTTGTGCATATAAACATGGTTAGTTTCTCATTGTTGCATCACCACAATATAAAATATTTTTTGGCATCTTTAGACATTAGCATTGGAGGTTGCCCCCTAAAGCAGCACTACTTTTCTATTTCAGTATTCTTATAGATTGCCATTTGGTAACTAGTTTTGAAGATGCTCCTTTTGTTTCTATATTATTTGGTAATAAAAATAGAGGATATGTGTTTTATGTGCCATAAAAACAAAGAAGCATTTCACCATAGAATTCCCACAGCTTACAAGAATATAAAAACCTTTAAGATTGGACTCCATACTATTTGAATAGATGAAGATAAACAATCTTGGTGAATTATTAATCCAGTCAATAGAAAGGGAAACTACATGCTTAAGGAAGAAACTAAATTCTCAATGTCAGCCCCTTTTGATGGTTGAGACAGCTATAAAATTTGAGGACCCATAGACTGTTAAGCCTCATGGAAATAATTAAAATTATCTCATTTCATTTCTTCTAATAAAGCTTGAGTGTTCTTCCTTCTCTTACTATCAATAAGTAGTGTTGAATCCTTCGTGACCATTGTGCTTGTCTTATACTATTATATCAAAGCTTCAAGTAGATACCTCTAATTGTTCAAGTTGTGTTGAAATTACATTTGCTTCAATATCTTAAACAAATACTTGGCTCAAATCTTAGCAGCTATATTTTTTTGTTTCCACAAGCGTGCAGATCTCTAAACACCTCTTACTCTTGGCTACTATGATTGATGATTTTACTTACTGGCATATAATCAATTTCATAGAACTTAGAATCATTGTTCACATAGACTGGCATACACTTTTCTCAAGCTACTATGTCGAGTCTCCCAATAGTCTTCGTACCAAAAAAATAGCAGGGAGAAGACTTGGCATAATGTTCAGCCAGTCGGTCAGTCGTTGCTTTCACTAGTGTTAATACTATGGCTTCTCAATTTCCAGTATTTTTCTATCTCCTCTTTTTTACGCCATGGAATCCTCCCTACAATTGGTGTCCACTTGTAATGCACTGAAACTCCTAGTTAAAAAACCTAAAAAGTGGAAGAAAAAAACACCAATAGACACAACATAGTCCTAATCATAATGCCAAAAAAAACCCAGAGAGCAAAGAAGTCAATCCTGCAATTTCACCTGTCACCCAGAAGTCTATGAAGTCTAATAATTAAATCCTCCTCATCTGTAGAGATGTGAGAGGAGTTCCAGTCCATGTTGCTCCTACCACTATCTACATTGCATGCACCCACAACACATTGATGTTAGTTGTATTTATATATATAAACATATGTTTTTATGTAATTAATAGCATGACTATTTAATGTCTATTTTGTTTTAGATTTATAAACAATTCACAATTTTTTATTTTTTTTAAATATATAGTAGATTCCTTGTCATATTTGCTAACAAATTCACACATCTTTCTGACACTTAAATTGAGGCCATATGGATATACTGCCTACTCCAAGTTTTGTGGGCTCTAATTATTCTTGTCATCATGTGAAAAAAATAAGACTTTTTTAATATGTTAATATGTTAGAGAGTATGTTTTTGTGCATGGATGCACTACAAATTCTAGTTGCATGTGGCTAGATTAAACAATTAATAATAAGTGCTAAATAATGGAATGAAATATTTCCATACAAATTTCAAACATAAAGCATTGCAAATGAAAAAAGAAAGTTCCCCTCAAATTGACCAAAAACACTACAAATGGAAATAAAATATTCCCATCCAACTGTCAAATCAGTATTTATTTAGCTTTTATGTGATAAGTGAGATTTTGGAGGCTTTTACCTGATATTTTGGAGACTTTTATGATTAAACGACATTTGGTTTACCATTAAACAGTAGCTGAAACTTGTTTTCGGATGACTCAACAGTGGTTTGCAGGCATGAGACTTGTTTCAGGCTCAAATCTCACAATATATCTAGCCTATAGACTAAATATGTATATATATTTCTACAAAGATCTACAATTATCAAAATATTAAGTATTGTACAAAAGATTGTAAAGTAGATTTTATAATTTTTTATTTCCTTTGGCTGGCCATACCAAGCAATGTTCATTGCGTAAGGCAGGCCATAAAAAATAAGCAAGTTTGAAGTGTATTGGAAGATGCATAGTATTTTAGGAAAAAAAAATTTGAGGGAAGCGCATAATTTTAAGGATGATTTATGTAGCTTACATCCTAGCCGCATTCTTTTGAGGATATTGTGGGAAGTTTGGAAGTGAGATGTGGCCTCCTTTGGAAGGGAGCAGTCATCATAATATTCGAATTTATACAATACTTTTCAATATTTCTATCAACTATGAAACCCAATTTATTATTTAAAGGTCAGAATATTATATTTATATTTCAGATTTCTGGTTATAAGTGTTTGTGGGGCTGCTGATTTTAGTAAATTGTATCAGAATTTTAGACTACTATAATTTCTGATTTATTTTTGTATAGAACACATATGGTTTTTCCATATGATCTGGTAAATGCAATATCAGTTGGTACATTGTTATCTCTATTGTCATTTTGTCAAACAATTGCAAATATATACAAAGTAGTTGGAATTATGCAGTGATTGGTTGGTTGGCATTTTATCAAACATTTGTCAAAAAAAAATTTAAAAATAATATTTCAGTGCCAGAAATTTTTGGGAATTTTAGAAAAGGGTTATTTCAAGCCCTCTTTTGTGCCATGAAATGAGGCATTTGGCTAGTAAACTCCCTGCTCTTTTGCTGTTATAATTTTTAAAAGTAGAGGATGAAACCCCTTTAGCTCCCTTCTACAGTCTCATCCAGGGGCTGCAACTGTGCTGAAGGTATTTTCTTTCTTTCATTTTTGGCAGGTATTTGGTGATCTGGCACAGCTATATACAGTATATAGTGAATCAATTTTTGTAGATCATTACATGTGTTACAGATTTAGTAAGGTAGCATGCTGAAATCTGTGTGTAATCCAGTTATATGTTGTCAATAGCATATGGTATTTCAGTGTGTTGTGGTGTTTATAAAATACGTCTATTAATACATTTCAGTTAACAGTATGGAATCTAACCAATAAGAAACTATTCAAGGCCTAGCTAGATTTGCTCAAGTGATATTCATATTCCAAATAATACAATTATCTACTAATAAAAAAAAGGAAATTTGTAATATACAATTATTAGCAACCACCATCCTACTGTCCTAAGGAGAATATTCCTGCTAAACAACATCATTACAATAGAGTTGAAATGACCCAAATAGATACTTATCACTAAATTCTTTTCTTAGGATTTGCGTAAACCTTTACCTTAGAATTACCATCAACAATTCCAAACAGCAATTTGCTACAGCAACAGAAAGCACAAAAGCAAGCCAAGACCAAACATAGGATTCATATCAACATACAAATATGTTATTCAAGGCCAGATGGCAGGTAGATTTTGACACAAGAAACATAGAAAAAATCACCTCATTGAAGTATGTAGTGCTTTGAAAAAGATAATTAAAGACAAAGAATAGAAGCAAAAGCTAATTTGATGTCATCATCATTGTGGCTATGGGAAACACCATAGGCTTAGGATTGTTGAGCATCTGAACCATCCATGATAGACATTTCATGTCTGAATTTTTGTCTTGCATTTTCTATTGTTACAACGACTCTTGTGAGGCCACTTGCTACACCCTAAAATAAGAACCCTCCCTCAAACCCTAAACACTCATTTTTACATTTTGATTTTGGGGAAATCAGAAGGCAATATCCCAATGACTGAAGAGATGGAAAACCATTTCACACACCTAAGTGACTTTCTACAAATGTATTTATCTAGTTCCATAGGTAGTTTTAATTGTTTAAACATGCAGTAGTAAAATTTTAACTATTTGCTTAATGTAATTGTCTGTTTTAGAATCAGCAATTTATATCAATAGCTAATTTTTTTCATTCCTTTTTATATGGAAGTTCTCATTTTAGAATTGGGTATTTTTTTATTTTGTTTTCTAATTTTTTGCTTAAATCATTTTAACATTTTATTTATTTTTGAGGAATTTATATAGTCAGTTTTTGTTTTCTTGTTCCCATAATTAAAACAGAAAATAGAATTTAAATCGAGAATCACATTGGAAAACACCCCATACTACAAATGCAACTGAAGAAAAGATTTAAGTAGAAATTAAGATTGCAAATGTTACCAGAGGCTATTCTTGGTAAAATTACAACTCCAACAATAGGTTGTAGACTTTCCCTTTATACATAATGAACAATAGCAGTGTAGTGGCAAGAGCTAGATATCATTTGCTCCGGGCTGTAAAAGAGCAGATTGTGGTATGCAACAAAGTATCTAGATTTTAAAAGGATAAATTAATTAGTTAGTTTAATGGAGACTTTAAAACTCCAAGTCATAATGGTCAGCCCCAATTGCAACAACCCCATAACAGGGCTGAATCGAGGAGACTCCCTCACTTCTCAAAAAAAAATCCCTTGGTTCATGATTCAGAAATTCACAAAATGTATGATGTGAGCAACGAAATAATATTGATGCAGCCATTTAGAGGCTTCTTTTTGGTTTTACAATATCATTTAATATTACAACATCCCATTTTTGGAGAGTGGTGGAGAGGATGATCAACAATGGTTCTAAAGGGTACACACCAGGGAGCTATGAGAAGTTTTTCTTTTTTTTTGAATGGATGGAAGGTTCATATAAAGAAAAAACAACAAGATAATAGAACAGCTGGGAACATACCAACGATTTCATTATTTCTGTTGAGAACAAACATAACCAATAGAACCTTCTTCATTTTTATTTCCTCGCCTAGGGATGTAATGGTAATGGATTTCCAATTGAGGTGACAGAGCCTAATGTGGAGGCTTGCATATTTGAATATGGATTTAAGGAGCATTCAGCTATGGAGAGGACCAAGGCAATAGAAGCAATCGTACTCCTTCAACTTATAGTGCACTTGGGTCCTTGGAGACATAGATAGGCTTTTATGATGAAATTGATATTGATTCTTGGGAACAATTTTGATTTACATATGATGTACAAAGTACAACTTGAAACTTGATTCAACTCTCTATTTTTCCTTGACATCTACTATAGATGCTTTTTCTTATCAATGCAAATCCAAATAACAATTTACTTCATCATACAACCAAACCTCAATTAGAAATAGAACCAAAATAGAGGACAAATTTGCTAATGAGAAAACTAAAGAAACAATAGATAAGCCATTGGATCTTTCTCAGGATGGTTTCCAAACAACTACTGGCAAACAACGTCACAATCCTAGATGGATGTCATAATGATCTCTTGCAGAATAAAACCCCACCCATTACTTACAAAGGAGAATGTGTGTATCATTCATTTAACATAAGGAATTTAAGCACAAAACTCCCCCATAATTTACCAAGGAAAATGCATTTATCATTCATTTAACTGAAGCAGTCGAACATACCTATTCCATTTTTGGAATACCTCATTGCAACCCCAGCAATAGAGATGGCCACAACCAAGCTCCCAGTAATAGATATCTTCGCACCTTGTCTCATCAGCTGCAGCTATTAATACAAAAACAACACAAGATAAAAAGAAAAAAACCCTAAGCCATATACACAAAATATAACCTGAAAGAAGCCAAAACCTAATGAGTTAAAACACTTGAGTTTCATAGACATGATCTGATTGGAAAAACTCCTCCACGTCAACTTCGGGTTTTAATATAGAAATTTTGAATATATTATTTTGTGAACAATTTTACACAACAAATATATATATATATATATATATATATATATATATATATATATATATCATTTTCTTTTTATAAAATTAATTATATATATATATAATTATCATTTTCTTTTTATAATTTTGAAAAAATTAAATTAATCACTTCAACCTCAAATAACTATCATTGTTTTATTTTGAAAGAGAGATGTTAAATATATCTTCTTGCACCTGTTTCCATATGTTTAATCTGCATTGATATTACTCTTCTTTGCAGATAAAATAACAAAATGGTATTATCTTTCTACTGAAATAATATGGGAAAAACATAAAGAAATGTATTATGTAGATGTTGATAAATTATATTGCAAACTTGGCTATACAACCATTTAAAAATAATTTATAATATAAGCTATATTTGAATCATAGACTCTTAAAGCCTTTATTGATGGAGCAATACAAATATTTCATTAGTTTAGAAAATAAATAGAATAAGATACTATAGACGCAAATGGATAACTTGATACGACAAAGGACAAACATAAATACAATTAAGGGACACTACAATAGAACATTGGATCTCAGAAAATCTAAGGGCATCAGCTACAACTTAGTGGCATGAACATACACTTTCTCACATTTGAGATAAATTTAGAACATGGGGAAGCCATCAAGACTAGGTGCTAAGTTATTTCCAACAAAAGAGAAGACCGATTTCCTAACTTCCTCTGTAGAAGGGATACAACATAGCATATTATTTAAATCATCAATCACAATTCTAGGAATAACTTCCAACACCTGGTCTTGAGTAGCCAATATAGTAACAAAATTGTTAGACAAGAGATCAACAAAGTAGGCGGAGGCCACTTGTCAAATATCCCCATCATTCTCAATCAACATGTCGTTGTGTTAGATACACTTAATACGATTAGAGGCTCAATGCTTCAAGGTAGTGATATGGAATAACTTAGTATTCCTATCACCACCATTGAGCCAAACCACACGTCATCTCTGCTTCTAGAACTCTTCTTCCCTAGCCACGATATTATGCAGGAAAGATAAAAGCTCACTCTCCTCACTCACCAAATTAACATTATACCCCAACGCTTGAATAGTCTGCTAAAAAAGATCCAAATCCTTCTTAATACAGGGGAAAAGCACAAACCTGTGTCACACTTTATAAAGGAATCAACCAACAACAAAAAGAATTATGAACTTCCACCACATAAAAGTTGTCTTTATGTTTTGAATTTCAAAATGGGGTAAACTACTGAAATGTAGAATTTTTGGTGTAGTTTATTCCTATAATTTTTAAAATTTAAAAAAAAAATTGTTTTCATTATGTTTTTATCAATTTAAGGACAAATTTTGGAATGCTGAAAATTTGATAAAAGAGTGACTTCATGGACGTCAAAAAACAAATTGAAAAAAACTTCATTTCTCCCCTTTTTTTTCCAAATAGGTAATTTCAATATCTTGTGCATGGAAAAAAAATCACATTTTGATGTACATTTTTCTCGTAATAACGTTTTATAGTCAAACATGTCAGAATTTGAAAGTTTTCACGAACCATAAACTAATTTCAATTTTTTTAATCATTTTCAAAAAACAAAACATACCCTTTTGAAATAGACTTTCCTCTTGTGCTCCATATAAGATTTAAAACATTTTAATAAGTTTTACTATATTTTTTTTAATATCTAATCAGCCTCTTTTTTTATTTTTAAAACCTACTTGAATTATTTTAAAAATTAAATATATTAAAACTAATCAAAATATTAAAAAAATTATATATTTGGATTCTACACTTTGAGCTCTACAAAAGGGTATTTTTATTTTTTGCAAAAAGATCAATTTGACTAGAGAAATACTCTGTCAAAGATGAATGTTTCAAAAATTCTAAGAAATGATGAGTTGGTTGCCATGTAGGATGTCAACTAGGAATTTTCAACTAACAGGATTTCGACTGAGAAGGTTCCAGCTAAAACCTTCTTAGCCGATACTGGCTTGTCCGAAAACCTATTGGCTGATAAAAACTCGACCGAAAATTACTGAAAAGAATAAAAAATCTTTCTAATTTCTCAAATTAAGAAAATTCAAAAATAAAAAATATTTTGAAATATTCGACTATTTTCGATTAAAGAAGGTTTATTTCAACATTTTAGAAGGTTTATAATTTTAGAAATTTAGAAGACTTATTTCAGGAAAAGAAAAGGCATTTGGACAAGAGGAGAGATATTTTTAAGGTATGCATTGATCTTCAAACTTATTTAATTGATTATGTTTTTATGAAAAATGCATTTGAAGTTTGTTTTCACTATTTTTTTTTATTAAAATATTAACATCAAAGAAATATTTGTAGAAATATATTTATAAAAAATTATATAGAAAGAAGATTATTTTATTTTATTTACATTATTTATTGAACAATTATTTTATTTATTTAAAAATTGTTTGAATATGAATGAATTGTGGTTTTCACTATTTAAATTCTTAGATTTCATTATTATTGATCACCAATTTTATGTTCTTCCTCCTTAAATACCTATGTTTTATTAAATTTACCTTTTCCTTTACTTTTATTTCCAATATATATATATAAGCATACTTATGAAATTAGTAAATTTATATAAAAAAAATCAAAGATATCATTATCAAGAAGTTTATTTTTTATTTATTTTTTGAAAACCTAAGATGACATGGCATAAATCATGAACAACACTGGATATTTATATAAAAAAAAATCAAAGATATCATTATCAAGAAGTTTATTTTTTATTTATTTTTTAAAGACCTAAGATGACATGGCATAAATCAAGAACAACACTGGATATGGTCTGATGGATGTTCTCGTAAGTACTTTTTTTTTTTTAATTTATATTTACTTTTAACTTTGAGACTTAAATTGTTTGGTTGCTTAAATCTATATATATAATTACATTTTTGAAGCTAATTTGGTTTTCAAGTGTTTAATTATTTGTGGATGTTCTCGTAAGTACTTTTTTTATTTTTTATTTTTTAATTTATATTTACTTTTAACTTTGAGACTTAAATTGTTTGGTTGCTTAAATCTATATATATAATTACATTTTTTAAGCTAATTTGGTTTTCAAGTGTTTAATTATTTGTAACTTCATAGGAGAGCACGATAGAGTAGGAGCATGTGTGAAGTGTGCACTTCGTCAACATGAACTTGCTGGTATATAAAGTTTTCACCATATCTATATATATATGTCCAAGTTAGCTTTCAATAATTTTTAAAAGATTAGATATATATATATTGAAAAACTAAATTAAATTTTTTTAAGTTCCTTGAAAGTAATAGGTGAGAATTATGCCAACTTGTGTGTAACTTGTATGAAATGCCATATATAATGCAAACTAAATTGTTGAATGGTGCAAAATTCATTTTTCTGCTCATGACTCAACATACAACACATGGTATTTTTGGGAAGTTATAGGTACATGTCTACTCAAAATTTGTTAAAAATTTAAATTTCAAAGTTCAAATGCGTACATGATTTCAAATTGAATTTTCAAGTTTGAATTTAAACAGATATTGATCGATCAAATTCTTATAATTGTCAAGCAATTCATGGTATTAGAAATCTACATCAAATCATGACAATGGGGAGTAGTAGGCCTTATGCAATTTATGTGAGAGAAAAATCATGTTTTTGTATTGATTGCATTGAGGACAATGAAAATATTGATCAATGTGAGAATATTAGAGATGGGTATGTTTCACAATGGGAAATGAAACAATTAATATCAATGCCTCCTTTTGCTGAAGATGACACTATCGATGTCTACGATCCACTATATTCAGTTGATTATGAATGTGTATCTACTTTAGTTATTACAGGTATGGAAATTGATTAATTTAGTTAAAATCAAGATTTAAATTTCTATATATATATATATATATATTCTATGCTTAAGTAAGTTTCAAATATAAAATTTAAATTTTTACAACTTAAATGTATAATTTACTTTATGTATATATGTGGTGTGTGTACAAGAGATATTTTCACTGTAGTTGGAGATCGTGAAAATACAAAAGGTGTAGATTACTATCTACTAAGACATACACAACCAAATAGAAAATTGGTCGAATCGATGACAGATGGTGATGGACAAGAGTATCCCATTGGATCAATCGTTATTCAAGGCACATATTATCAACAAATAAAGATAGATAAAAATGGTATTATATTTGTTGATTATAGGCTAGGAAAAAAGGTTCTACATTATAGTCACTTAGTTTTGGCAACAAAAATAAATTTAGAAACTTTACCTAAAAGAGGACGTGCCAAACAAAAGTGGAGGTTTCCTATTGAAGATCATGAAAATATTTTAGAGATAATTAAAGATAGAGAGCCTGATCTAAATTTTATGTACGAAGAGCTTTAAGTTGTTTTTTGGAGCTAATTTTATGTCCCAGAAGCTTTAAGTTGTTTTTTGAAGCTAATTTTGTTTTCAAGTTTTCAATTTAAATTATAAATTGAAAGTACCTGTTGTGCCTACTCGATGGCTCTACCAATGTCACTAAGTTCACGAGAATGTAAAGACATCGCAGGGGGCTCTGTAGCATGTACAATATCAGTAGCAAAAAGAAGCTGACTATATGTCCCATGGACAGGATTATGTGTCGCAGTAGCCTCAACGTGACCTGTAACATCTCGACAACTACCTGGACAAGCTAAAGGATCAATAGAAACATGATGCACATAGGATCCTATAGGCTAATGTGGATTATCCTGAGCTGCATTTGCCACCCCATGGCTTGTATGTGTATGGGGATATCACTGTCTAATAAAGTCTGGTACCCCATCAAGAGCAATCCCGTGGTCCTCACTGATAACCTGATATGCTGCTAGTAAATCCAAAATTCAGAGTCTACACATATTACACAAAGTCGTGTGGGTCATATGCTCGACATTTGCAAGAGTAGGTAGATCGGCACTAATAAATGGATCATATGATGCAGATGTAGCCTCAATGGGAGGAAGGTTGATCATCTTAATAATCTCTTGTCTAATAGTGACTAATCTACCTCGATTAGCCAAATTGGGGGAGTTGTGAATTGTTTTCTCTAAACATTTAGAGCATTGTCTAATCTAGCAATACTATCTTGAAATATATTTGATCTAGTTTGAGCTTCTCGCTCAGAATGAGGGGAATGATGAGATCCCTCATCGGCCATGATATATATAAATAGATAGAGATTTGCAGATCATTAAACCAAAATTACATGATGAACAAAACAAATTTAAATTGAATTTTTTTCAAAACTAAAAAAAAATATATATTTAAATTAAATGTAAAATTTTCAAGTTTCAAAACTAGAAAACAGATTAAATTTAAATGTATCTAATGAGATCTAGTTCAAACTTTATATCTATCTCTATGTGAACCTATTAAATCATAGATGCATGTAATATGCAACCAAGAATAAGTATGGAAAAAATATATTTATCCTTTCAACCACTCTATACTAAAATTAGATGAAAATAAAAAAATACTCTTCATTACAATTAGTCACATATATAGCCTTTCTTTGTAATTAATTATTTTTTAAATCAAACACTAAATAAAAAGGTTAACATTTCCTTAATTTTTTGATAACTTAAAACATATTAAAGTAATAACTAAAATTCTTTGAAATAAATTCCTTAGGAATAAAATATAAACATTGTACACATGTTTTGTAGGAACAATATCTCCTTTGATATCATCTTTTTCTTTCATGAAAGATGAATTTAGGCCTCGGGAATGGTATGTTTGATTAGAAACCTTGGCCTTGTAATCATGGAATGACCTTTATTTCATCATATAATTTATTTTCTTCTTCAATGAACTTAACTCAATAGTTCACCTTTTGTAACAACTTAGATAACATAAGAAATTTGACAACTCCAAAGAGACTTTCAATACATTTGTGTATGTACATATATACATTTATGTGTATGTGAGAGCACCTAAAATCTGCAAACACTAAAACCTCAAGCATGGGTTAGTAGCCTACAAATTCATCAAAATGATCCTATGAAATAACATGTAAATGCTTCAAAATGCAACAAATAACAAAAAGGATTAAAATACATCTAAGAGCATAACATGTACCTATTCCATATTGGATTGGTGTCAAATGTGTCAATGACCCTTTCCCAATCCTTGCTAAAAATAAAATGATGAGATGCAAATGGTGAAGAGAAAAATTAGTTCTCAATTTAAGAGAGTAACTTTGCATAAAAGTGTAGATGATCAAGATGAAGAATATGTCTTTCATTTATAGAA
This sequence comes from Sequoia sempervirens, assembly GCA_007258455.2. NCBI lineage: Eukaryota > Viridiplantae > Streptophyta > Pinopsida > Cupressales > Cupressaceae > Sequoia > Sequoia sempervirens. The sequence goes on along the minus strand of VDFB02175884.1, from coordinate 112,018 downwards.
TATTTTGATGAGAGAATGGCCAAATGGATGAATGTGGGACAAAGGTTTAGCCAATGAGATAAGGCCACTTGTCAAGTTGTCATAGGTTGAGGAATGTGCAAGTTTTGGCCAATGTGGCCAAGAGGGGGAAATTCAAATTTGAATTTGTGAATTAAATGTTGAGAGGGGGACATGAAATAGAGAATTTAATGCAATGTTGGAAGGGACAAGTCAACTTGTCCTTATTTTCAAACTTGAGGGAATATTCCAAAAAGGTGCTTTGTTGAGGGAAAATGGTGAGTTTATACATGAATTAAAATGATTTATTGGTGCAAGTTGGAAAAGCGAGAGGATGTGATGGATGGTTAGGTTAGGTTAATTAAGATTAGATTAGCTTAGGTGATGTTTAGGTGATTTTGACCCATTTGGCTTGAATATTTGATTTATTTAAATCAAAAGGGAGAAATATGACTTGGATTTTAATTAAATAAAGTTTGGTTTATTTAATTAAAAGGTTGTTGATGAAATTAATTTATTTAAGTTTTAATTAATGACCTTAGGAGATTGAATTTAATGAGTTTAATTTAGCTGATGAATGGATGAATGTGAACTTATTTAATGATTGAATGAATATTAATTAATTAAATGCACGATGCTAATTTTGCATGTCTACATTTTTCACCTCTTTGAAGCAATGCACTTGCTGCATTGGTTCAAAGAATAAACTTGTTGCGGTTGAAATTCAAAAAAAATCTGATTTTTTCAGTTTCCCCATCGGAAAGAAGTACACTAGTACATTGCCCCCTTGAGAGATCGAGCAAAAAAATTTTATTTGAAGGTTGATCTCGCGATAAAGAGGTTCAAACTAGATGGTTATGGATGATGATGCAAATGAGATGTTTTTAAGATGCTTAGAATAATAGATCTATATTATCTTAAACAACTTAAATGATGATATGATGTATGAGATGGGTGAGATTGATGATGTGATATGCCATGATTATGCAAATGTATGATTTTATGAGATGCTTAGACTAACAGATCTATATTATGATGATGATTATGCATGTGAGATGATATGCAGAATACTGATGGTTTGTGGATGTAGGATGGATGCACTGGTGATGATGATTAACTATTCATGACATGATGCTAGTGCGGCAAAGAAGACATTAGATGATGACAAGAGGATCCAACAAGCCAAATTTATGAGAGATGATGATGAGAAATGATGATGATAGATGGATGATTTTCTTATCAAGGATTGGGATTTTAAAAGGGTCACTTACCTTATGTTTACACGCATAAGCATGGTGCATCAAGGTATAAAGGACCAGGATGGCATTGTACTTAGTGTGATGGACTTTGACTCTACAAATAGATAGGAGTATTCTTGTTCACACCTGACATACGAAAACCTTGCTAGGATGCAGTTTAGAAGTTTCAAACATCTCGGACCAAAACACGGAAAGGTATAACCCATCAATGCAATAGTCAACAAGTTGTCCAAAACATCCTCTATACATATCTAACAAAGAAAGTATTCGCCAAGGTTATTTTACAAGAACGTGCAACAAGCATAGCAGACAAAAGGATAATGATTGTTGCCCATTCCTATCTCTCTAAATCCTTCGTTTGGATATCATCGAGAGGTCCTTGGACTGAGCGCAATAAGATAAGTCAAAAGAAAAAGATAAAGTACACAAACAAGTTGATGTTCTTCAATACCACTAACCAAAAGGGAATGTGTTTTTAAGGATAAGAACCAAAACTTATTGCCAAAAGATAATGCCCATTGTAGGAAGGATACATCCTAGGACATGTTAGTGGATGGCAACATGTCATTTCGTTTATCCAAAGTGTTCTTTCTGATAAATAATGCCCCTTGTAGGAAGGATACATCCTAGGAAATGATGTTATCAGATGATTGATATGGGACTGATTGGATGATGGACTATCGACACAAAAAATTGACCACCTTGTTTATGTATTGACTTAAACCTAAGACTTGACGTTTTTGAGTTTTACTTTTAACCTGCTAGACTTGTTTCTAACTATTTCACCAAAGGTTGAGGGTGACGATCAGTTTATTATGAGTGGTGTTTATTGCGGTTGCAAGCGAGATGAGATGGATGGATTTTTTCAAATATTTGAATTTTTTTTATGTTTTGCAATGTTTTGAGGCTATTTTTGGTACTTTTCAAGATTTTTAAATGTTTTGATTTTTTTATTTTCCAATGTTTTTAGGGTTTTTCTGAGATTTTGACCAAGAGACTAACTTAAGGACCTATCTTAGGGATCTCGGGGGCTGATCAATAGATTAGCCTTGCCTACGTTATACATGCAGAGACCACGTAGTTCGACTCACGACTTGACCGATTTACAAATGGAGATATACATGATGAAATGTCAGTTTATTATGACCAACTCCTAAAGGACTAACCTAAGTGTCTTGAGGGATGATAAAAGATCAACCTTGCCTACGTTCAAGCTCAGAGATGACGTAGTTCAACAAGACGACTCTGTTTTTGACTTTTTGAATGACTTTTTAACTTTTTTTTGGATTTTTTTTTTTTTTTGGACATGTTTTGAATGTTTTTGGATATTTTTATTTTATAATGTTTTTGTTTTTTGATTTTCTGATGTTTTGGATTTTCTGATTTTCTAATTTTTTTGGATCTTCTGATGTTTTTCGATTTTATGATTTTATGATGTTTTTGGATTTTCTGATTTTATGATGTTTTTGGATTTTCTAATTTTCTGATGTTTTTGGATTTTCTGATTTTCTGATGTTTTTGGATTTTCTGATGTGAGGACTTTAAGATCATACATGAATCTGATCCAATGAGAACATGCCCCCAGCGTGATGCAATAGACTACTCCGATAAAGGAAAGACAAACTGACCTTGAGGGTGGGCCAAGTAGTACTAGGAGGGATCTTGATACAACAACATAACCAAGCTATAGTGTGGATGCGAGTGGATGAGTGATGGATGGAGATCTGAATGCGATGGATGATGGAAGTGAAATAGATGGATGATGCAGAACAAGCCGAAAAGATCCTGGTGGATGGAAAGTGCTTATTTATGCAAGGTTCCTGTTTGCCAGGTTTTCAGCAAGGTACTTGCCCAAAGTGGCACCGAAGTGGTTTTCACTAGAGGACGATTTTTCTCTTTTTACTATTTTTTAATCCTTTTTTCTAATTTTTTTGGATTTTTGCTTCTTTTTTTTTTGTCACCAAGATGCCTGTTTGCCAGGTTTTCACCAAAGTAACCATTTTTTTAGGACATTTTCTAATTTTTTGGATTTTTTTGGTTCTATACCTTGAAATATTTAGGCATAAAACTTTTTGAGATGAGAGCTATTCATGGGCTCTTGCAGAGGTTCCCCTTCGGGTGTTGATAGCTGATATGCCCCTAACTTGTAACTTGTTATGATGACAAATGGTCCCAGCTAATTAGGTTCAATTTTTTCTTTGTTGCTTGGGTTTGGGACATTCTTCTAATTCTCCTTTAATACCAGTTCTCTGACTTGGAATGTCCCGCTTCTGATTTTCTTATTATAGCTCCTTTTGAGTCTATTCTGATAGACTTGCAAGTGATTTAAAGCATCTATCTATCGCTCAACCAGTAGCTCCAGCTCATTTAGTCTTGATACCCGATACTCTTCATCTATGATGAGGTTTTGCAATGATATCCTGAGGGATGGGAGCTCGATCTCTATGGGGAGTACTGCTTCTAATCTGTAGACCAGGGAGAAAGGGGTGGCACCAGTTGGTGTGTGGATACTAGTTCGATATGCCCAGAGGGCAGGATTAAGCTGTAGGTTCCAATCATGACCTGCGTCATTGACTATTTTCTTGAGGATTTCTATAATGGTCTTGTTTGTAGTTTTTGCTTGCCATTGCCTTGGGGATAGTATGGGTTGGAGAAGTGATTTTGGATTTTGAATTTATCACATAAGTCACTAACCTCCAAATTTTTGGATGGTGTCCCATTATCTGAGATAATGGCTTGTGGAACACCATATCGGCAAATGAGATAGTTCAGGATGAACTTTGAAATCTGCTTTCTAGTTATGTATGTCATGGGTATGGCTTCCACCCACTTAGTAAAGTACTCTGATGTAGTTATGATGAATTTTTGGTTGTTAGATGAGGTGTGTGATTTTCCCAATGAGATCGAGTCCCCACTACAAAAAGGGCCATGGTGTGACAATAGGATGAAGCTCTTGAGCTAGAGCATGGATGAGGTCCCCATGTTCCTGACATTATAAACACTTTCTAAGATAATCATGTGCTTCTCTTTCCATTGTGGGCCAATAATACCCCATCCTCAGCAAGTTCTTAGCTATGGTCATTCCACTCGAGTGCGAACCACAGATACCATTATGTACTTCAATTAGAACAGTCAATGCCTCCTCAAAATTTAAGTAGCATAGTAGGGTTCCTTCTATGCTCCTACAATATAGGGTATCTCCTAGGATGACAAATCTAGATGCCTTTTTAACAAACGTTCATTTTAGGTTTGAAAGTAGGTCGGCGGGTATGACTCCTATATGAAGGTATGTGTAAATGTCGTGGTACCAAGGATCACCAGGACCAACGATTTCACACATGAATTCTGATTCTGGTACCTCGAATGTGGGCATGAGAAGCTTCTCTATCAGGAATTCATATTTTGGAACATTGTTGGGGATGTCTACTAGGGACCCAATTGTTGCCATGTCGTCTAGTGCTATGTTGTTGGCTCTAGGTATCTGCTCAAATGTAATTTCGATGAAGGATTCTTTGAGAGTCTCGACCAATTTCTTGTATGGAGTGAGCTTGTTGTCCTTGGTCTAATATTCATCATTGACTTGATTTATGGTCAATTGGGAGTCTCTGTATACTTTGAGAGCTATGATGTTCCACTACACTACTATTCTGAGACCTATGGTTAAAGCCTCGTATTCCACAATGTTATTGGTGAAAGTAAATGCTAGTTTGTATGACCTTGTTGTGCAATCCCCTTGTGGGGTGATGAAAAAGACACCAGCTCTTGATCCATGCTGTGTGTATGAGCCATTGAAGTATAGTTTCCAATGGTTAGCTATGTTGAGATTGAAAATGGATTCATCTGGAAACTCTGAGACAAGAGGATTCTCAGAATAAATAGGTTCTTCTACTAGTTGTTCTGCGATGACTTGGCCATTGATTACTTTCCTCTCTACATATTCAATGTTGTATTCTGACAGTATCATCACCCATTTTTCTATTCTTCCTGTGAGCATTGCCTTTGATAGTAGATACTTGAGAGGGTCAATTTTGGCAATGAACTTTATTTTGTGTGCCAACATGTAATGATTGAATTTCTGTGATGCAAACACTACTGCGAGGCATGATTTCTTGATGAATGAATAGTTTAGCTCATGCCCAACCATTGTCCTGCTGATGTAATAGATAGCCCTTTCCATTCCATTTTCATCATGCTGAGCTAGAAGAGCTCCAAGGGCTGCTACTATTGTGGACACGTATAAGATCAATGGTTTCTTTGGGATAGGTGGCATTAAGACTAGTGGTGTTAGTAGATAGTCTTCCTTGGAGGCCTCTCAATTGTTTGATTGTCTTTGGAGCTTCCATTTCAAGGATTGCTTTCACTTTTGCTGGATCTACCTCGATACCCCTCATGGACACTATATATCCTAGCAATTTACCTGATTGTATGTCGAAGATGCACTTCTTGGGATTTAGTCTGACTTTGTACTCCTCCAATCTGTCAAAAATAGCACTTAAGGTTGCTATGTGATCTTTTCTTTTTCTAGATTTAGCTAGAATGTCATCGACATAGCCTTCAACCATCCTATGGATCATGTCATGGAATATCAATGTCATGGCCCTTTGGTATGTTGCTCCTATGTTCTTTAGGCCGAATGGCATCATGTTCCAGCAGTAAGTCCCTCGTGAACAAGTGAAAGCTGTCTTATGTTGATCCTCTTTTGCTATCATGATTTGATTGTATCCTGAAAATCCATCCATTAGTGATAGCATCTTAGGTCCTACTGTCATATCTACTATCATGTCAATATTTGGAAGTGGGAAGTCATCTTTCGGACATGCTTTGTTCAAATCTCTGAAGTCTATGCAGATTATATTGGCTCCATTAGGTTTTGAAATCGGTACCAAGTTTGATACCCATTCTAGATAATCTATCAGTCGGATGAATCATGCATCTAGCAATTTTTTTAGCTCCATTTTGACCAATAAGGATATCTGAGGATGCATTTTTTGAAGCTTTTATCTAACAGGCTTGGCTTCTGGATACACTGCTAAGTGGTGAACCACAGTTTTTGGATCAAGTCCTGGCATGTCATCATAACTCCATGCGAATTTTATTTGTCTTCCCCTTAGGAAGGCTGCTAGGAGCTCTTGTTCTTCTGATAATAGTGACTCTGCCTATAATGTGATATGTGGGGTCTCCTTTATTCCTAGGTTGACTGGATTGCATTTTTTTGCCAAGACTGCTGACTTTTCCTGATGAAGAGCTCTTAAAGGAAGATTGAATCCCCCATCCTCAGATGCCTCAGAGAGGTTTTCACCATTGGATGTGTCCTTTCTTTTTACTTTTTTCTTGTCAGAGAGTGCCACAGTGTGGTTTTCACTCAAGGACTTGGATATTATTCTTAATTTCTCACTTTTGCGACTGAAGGATTCAATCATTTCCCCATAATAGGCATGTGTTTCCAACTCCATTATAAACCCTACTTTGTGATCCCCATTTGGAATGTTATCCCACAATCCCATGAATTCTGAGAGCGCCTCATCATTTTTGAATGTATCAAGAATCGGTGGTCCTCGTTGGTCGTAGTCAATGAGTTGGGGATATACTAAGCAGATCTCATGATTTTGATGGTTTGTTTCAAAGGAGAGGGTGCTAATCATGCAAAGGGTGCTATCCTCAAATAACTAGGTAGATTGGTCATGGTATCCTCGTCATCGCTACTATTAATAATGTTAGTTATAAAGTTATGTATGTCTCTACCTATGGATATTGGTAAGTGTACTTATGCTATGGTTGGATGAGGAGGAATATTAACTGTTCTAACTAGAGGACTTCGGCCACATATGGTTATACTCGGAGGGTTACATCCAAGGCCAAGGTTTGTTATTGGTCGCATCTTTGGCATGATAGGTATTATGAGCCCATTGTCATTTTGTCCCAGTCTTTGATTTCTATCATAGCCCATTGCAAGCATCATTTGTAGACCGTTGCTTCTTTCATCCATTGGTAAATTAGCTGCTAGTCTTTCATCTTGATATAACATATGTGATGGATCTTCCTCAATAACCTCCTAGCTAAGGTCTCCCCAGCTTGTGAATTTGAGATAGTCTTCAGGAGACGTTTGTGATGTGAAAGATTGATTTTCTTGTGGACGACCCCGTGATCTAGGAGATTGTGGTAACTCTCCTACCACAAAAGCATTGTTAGGAGGCTTGTAGCTTCCACAACCGTCATCCTGGATGACAAGCTTAATGTTAGAAATGGTGGGAATGGCGGGAGTGGTGAGTGTCTTTGTCATAGAAGTGGATGCAAGGGTGGCGGGATCAATGTATGGTGTGGATGGGCCCACATCATTTTTTGGTACTTGGGGGATTTTGTAGTATTTTTCTTCAAGATTTTTGCAATAGGAGAATGGTTCAGGGTCTCCGTGGATGGTGACTTCTTGTCCCTCATGTGTAAATTTCACACACTGATGGAAATTTGATGCTACTACCTTCATTGTATGAATCCATGGACATCCCAAGAGGATGTTATATGGCAAGTCAAGGTCCAACACTTGACAAGTGGTTTCCATGAGAGCTGGCACTACTTGAATAGGGAGTTTGATCATGCCTTGGGACACTCTCTCTTGATTGTCATATCCTCTCATTGTGATACCCTTTCCTTTTTTAATAGAATCCTCTAGGATTTTCAATTATTTGATGAGGTTGAGAGAACATATATTTAAACCCGCACCTCCATCCACCATGACCCTTTTGACTTTTCTCTTGTGTACTATGACTTCTAAGTGAAGCACATGGTTGTGATATGGTTGAGAGGGAAAATCCCAGTCAGAGAATGTGAGGAGATTAGGTGTAATTATATTTTCAAGGTCATAGCTTAGAATTTCTCTGCATCAAGATCTGTGGGGACAATGGATGAGGCCAATGCTTCTTCAAGGATTTTCCCATGGGTAGATGAGATTTTTAGCAACTCCATGATGGAGATTTACGCTGGCATTCTCTTGAGTTGATCTAGGACATTGTAGCCATTAGGGACAGGTCTGGATGTAGGGGCTTTGTTTTGCTAGGATGGTCTTGCAATGGTAACTTTTATGCCTCTTGTGGTGACTCCACAATCGGCGTGGGCACCTTTGATGGTGCTGACTGTGCAGTATTCATCTAGGGAGGCAACAATAGTTTCATACACATGATTTACATTTGAGTGGGTTCCTTTCCATTTATCCTTGTTATTCCCTTTGTTGCCATGATTCAGCATTGGATTCATATATATCTTAAGATCCTGATTTCCTGTAGGCTATTCTACGTTTATGATTCTTTTGTCGATGAGATCTTGAATGATGTTTTTCAATCTCATGCAACTATTTGTGGTATGGCATTTTATTTTATGGAATTTGAAAAGTTGATTCTCATTATACCAAGGAGGTTTCACGTCTGGTTGTTGGTAATTCTCAAATGTAGGTGCTTTGATGAGTTTTTCGTCTATCAACTTTTTCATTATGTCCTCAAGGGAATCCCCCAAAGTGGTATATTTTCACTTGGGATAACTCTTGCATTGGGGTGGTCCCCTTTGATCATTGAGGTTATTGATTGTTGGATTTTGGTTTGGTTGGTGTGTCATGCGATGATTTTTTTGGTGTTGGATTTGGATTTGTGGTATGGGTGTATTTTGGCAAGGGCCACTAATGACCACCTTGGCATTGACAACACCATCATTAGTAACGTTTTTGTCCCTTTACCACATGTGAGGTTTATCATTGTAATTGGAGGGTGGGTGGTTTTTTTGTTCGGGGTATGAGGTTGATCCTATTGGTTGAGTTATGAGGGCTCTTTCGATGCTGAGCACCTTGGGGATGAACTGATCATAGGTGGCGATGCCCTGAACCTTGAGATGAAATTTCAAGCGGCCTTCAAGGTTGGCTATGATGGCACAAACTTTTTATTCTTATTTCATGGTCCACTTGCTCCGATTGGCCTTGGATCGCCATCATTGTAGGAATGAAGTGAATGATTTACCCTTTCCTTGTTTTAGATCTGAGAATTCTTCTAGACTAACATCCATTGCAATGTTGCATGCATAGTTTTTAATGAATGCGTCTATAATTTCTTTGAATTTACTAATGCCTGAAGGTAGGCGAGAAAACCATTCCATAGCATGGCCTACCAAACTCCTAGGGAATAGCCACATCAGGTAAGTATCATCATATGTTATTTCCATGCAATGAACCTGGAATTCCCTGATGTGATCTTTAGGGTTTCCCGTCCCTCAATATTTGTCAAATTTTGGGATCTCAAATCCCTTGGGGAATGGTTTCATTTTTAGACTCCTATCAAATGGATATGGATACAAGTTGCTTGGTGTCTTCATTGTTTGCCCTGATTGAAGATCGAGCACTTGTTGTGAGAGGAACCTGATTTGTACTGTCACATCATTTTACAGATCAGGGGGTGGGGTGAAAGTGTTTTGGGGTGTTTCAATCATGGGTTGGATGGGTAGATCAGTTGGTGTGTTGTTTCATGGTATTTGTATGTTCTATCGAGCTAGGTAGGCTTCCACTTTCTTTTGTATGAACAACGCCTATTGTTGATCTTGTTGTTGTTGCGCTAATATTTGTGCTTGTTGTTGTTCCAACAATGCTTGTTGTTTTTCCAACAATGCTTGTTGTTGGGCTACTAATTCGGCTGCTTCTTGTTGCTCTTGATATTGCTTAATTTCTTGTTGATATGCTTGCAATTGCACTGCTTGTCTTTTTGCCAGAAGTTTTGCCTGTGCTTGTGCTTGTTGTGCTTGTGCTTGGGCTTGTGCTTGTGTCGCTTGTTGTTGTAATAGAGCTTGTCCTTGAGCAGCTTGGGCAAATTTTTGTTGTTGTTGTTGCAATAAAGCTTGGGCTTGTTGCGCTTGTAAGGCGGCTTGGGCAACTTGAGCAGCTTGAGTGACTTGTTGAGTAGCTAGTTGTACGGCTTTTTGTTTTTGCACTTGTTGGTATCCCCTTTGAAAAGTAGCTTGTAATGCTGTGTTGTATTGGTTTGATGTGGTGGAATTTGGTGGTGGATTCAGAATGGTGTTTGATAATATCGTGTTCATGTTTTGAGTGATGGATGGTGGTATTGATGTGGTGGTTTGAGTGATAAGCGGTGTCATTGATGTGATTGGTCCTTGAGAGACCATGATTTGCGATGTTAGGGGGTGTTTGATGATGTTGCAATTTCTTGTGCATTTGTTGTCTATTGTTGCAATATCGACAACAAGTTTTGAGCATTTGGCATAATGCTTTGATTGATGCTTGGGATGCTTGTTTGATTTATACTTGATAGAAAGAGAAGCCCTAAACCAAGGAGTGATGTGGATGATGATGGTAATGGTGGGACAGGTGGAAATGTTAGGGGAGCGATTTCTTGCGAAAATGTTGTGGTGTCAAAGATGCCCCCTGATCCAAACATGTCTCCCTCCCCTTGCGAATTTCTGAGGAGAGAAGTTTGGGGTGTTGCATAAAAAAATGATGATGATGGATCATGATGGAAAGTGAGAGGAACATTCTTATGTAATGGGTTTTTAGGTATGTTTTTTTCCAAGGTGGTATTTTCATCCAAGTTTTTATTATTAACAAGGGGGTGTGTTTGAATAGCATTAAGAAATGCATTTCCCTTATTAACATTGGGTTGGGTTGGAGAAAAAGATGTCGTGATTTGCGAAATGTTTTGGGTGATATTTTTGGATGGGGTGTAGATGAGATGGGGATGGTGGATGAGATTAGATGAAATGATGTCTCCACTATAGTACTCATGTTGAAAACTGAAGGTAACTTGGCCCCTTATTTTGCTAGCTCAAGCATGTATAACGAAGGGTTAAGTCTCATCATGATGTTGATGATTTTATGGTTCTCCAAATTTTGGAGCATTTCAATTATTTCTTTGTGAGACATTCCAAAGGTAAGATCCTCTCCTTGGTTTTCCTCTTGCGGATTTTGCGATGATGTCAGAAGGTTAATTGTGAGATTTCTAAACCCAATGGGACTCATTTTAGGAGTGGTTTGACTTAAATCACTTGAAGTGGATGTTTCTTTGTTGGCTTCCATGCTCTTCTCGTATTGAGATCTGGTTTGAACCATAAAACAAGGATCAATTTTTAAGAATGGGAGATGAATCTCTTGATTCTTTAGATTGATCTTTATTTTATGCCTCAAAGTGGAAAATTTTAGGATATCTTGAGGATCAAAAGGTGATAAACAAAAGATGGATGATGTGAATGTTTTAGTCTTTTGATAAATCTTGAAGGAGATACTAGGCTTTTAGGACTTTTAGATACGTTGCGGATTTTGATTTTGATTTGATTTTGGATTTTGGATTTGTCCTTGATTTTGATTGCTTTTTATTTTGAATGAATAGACCTTAAGATGTTGGATGATTTATCTAAGGGATAGATTTGTTCAAAGGATGATAATTTGAATACGTGCAGGGAGAAGGATGCATCTACCCACACCTATCCAAACAAGATGATAGTTTTACTAAGCATATGAAGAAGGATTCATCTACATATACTAAGCTAAACAAGATGATTTTGATAACTTTTGACTAAGCATATGCAAAAGGATGCATCTACACATACCTATCCAAAGGTGATTTTGATAATGTTTTCAAGGATTTAGTCTCAAGGATTTTGATGATTTTGATTTTGACAAAAATCCTAGCATTAAGGATGATTTCAAGATTTTACAAAAGGTGATGGTGAGATGATGTTTGTTTTGATGTTTGAAGGATGGATGAAAAATATTTTGATTTTCTTTTGATCCTAAGATGAACCTAAAAAAGACACTTTGTTTTCCTAGACCTAGGTATTGAAGAACATGCAAATGATTCAATTTGGACATACACTTTCGGATTTTCAACCAATGACCTTTGCTTTGGACTTTTTCAAGAATCGTGAGGCTTCAACACACATGAAAGTTTATTTTGCTTAGCTTTGCTTAATGGCTTCATTTTACCAAAAATACTTTCTTTGATTATGTTTTCAAACTAAGATGTCCAATGTCTTAGTTTCTTCAAACCCCACAAAGTATGTTATGTGGAAACTTAATGAACTCAAGGCAAGGGTTTACCTATTGTTTACTTAAGTAGAAAAATTGAGATGTAATCCAATGTTTAGAAACCTCTAAGGATGTGAATCCCAAGGGAAAGCAATAACATATGGATTGAGTCAATTGTATTTGTCTCCAAAATGGTTTGAAATTTGGATGATGATGTTAAGTGTTTGTTTTCAAGATGTTTTCGATCAAGCAATGCATTTTGTAACCCAAGAATAAGTACAATCCTATGGATGTGTAAGACAATATTTGTTGGATTCCCACTTGGACAAGTCCAGCTATGCTTATCTTTAGACAGTGGTTAGATGCTTGACCCCACTGGCTCCCCTCCATGACACTCACTTATACAGTGCAGCCAAGCATCAACACACATGAAACTCCTATGGAATGCTTTCCATTTCTACTATAAGACCGTGAAAGTGTGGGGTGGCTTCAAAATGACCGTTCTTGAACCAACAAATAGATTGAAGAATTTTGGAAAATTCTAGCACATGGGTTTTAATAAGGACTTTCCGTTCATGGAGATTGACCCATACGACAAGAGTCCCCTTTCAGACCCATCTTGTCAGAATCAACAGTGTGATATTGGCGTTTACTCCAATACCCACATTTATATCCTGGTTGGAAATACTCTTGGCTTTAGAGTGTTACCGGTTGCATCGTTCCCTTGGGTGAGTACTTTTCCCCAAGGCAGACCCTCTAGGATAAACAAAAGCGAGTAAAGACAAAATCCGTAACTTGATCAATCTTTGATGGAAACAAAGAGAGAGAATATACGTGATAATGCCCCCACTCACACTCGCACAAGATCTTGTTCAATTTTAAACTCAAATCAAAGTGTGGAGGTGATTGCTTTATCTTACCCTAAAGTCATGAAAAAGGTCTTTTGATTCTCAAGATTGCTATAAAGCGCGAGAGAAGTGCATACGTCCTTTTTGAATGTCTTTAGTTTAAGTAAGCCTTCACGAAAAACAAAGTTGTACTTGTTCTTTTTAAATCCACAAAGAAAAATATGAGTTCTTGTTAAGCACCAAAAGATGAGTGAGAGATACTTTGTTCAATTGTTAATCCAAGAAACAAAATCTAGTAAGTTGCATTCCTAATGTTCATTTTAGCCTTAAGAAGAAATTGAAAGATTCTTTTTAAACACAAACGACATTAGTGTTCTAAGAAAGAAAAGATGATAATTTCTTGAAGAAGTGTTTAGACAAACACTTAAAGTGTTTAAAAACACTTTGATCTTTCAAAATATCATCTTCATGCTTCGTTTTCCTTCCTTCTTTGCTTTTCTTTCGTTGTCCTTTGTTAGCCTCTCTTCTTCGTTTTCCTCCTACCTTTTCCTTTGTTTCCTTTCACTTTCCTTTATACCTTCCTTTGTTTTCACCTATATAAAAAAGGAACACACATCATCAAGTTATCATTTCAAGTATTAATAGGAAAAAAGAAAAAAAAGACTAATTATTTTAACCAATGAATGAGGCATTTATAAGAGTCTTGATTTCTACCAATCTTAAAGAAAAATTTGACCAAAAAAAGAAAAAAAAGACACTTGGTTAACAAAGATCAAAATTTCCCTTGCTCTTATGTCAATTTTCTTGCATTGATGCTTTCTTGATGTTTGCATTGAATGCGAGTAAGCTTGAATAGGGGTTTATAGTATTAAATATACCTCATAAATGGAGCATATGAAATAACATTACTCATTGGAATACTTCTTAAAGTTTTTCAACAAAAAGAATTCACACATGAAATCAAAAAGTGTAGATCTGCACATTAATGTAGCTTTGAGAAGATGTTAATCTACCATCTTTGTACCCAATAAAATTCATAAGTTATTCCAAATTGTAAGAAAGAGTGTTGCTATCAAGCCTTTTTTTTAAATAAATAAATAAAATAAAGCATAAAGACTGAAAACTGTCATTAAACTGAGCCCACCACTACGAAGGAAAACAACATTTAATTTTGGTTCTAGTTTCCTTCATAAATATAATAAAGTTGATGGGTACTTCCTCAATCCAAGTCAAAATCATAATTCATAAGAGCACAATCAACATGGTTAGATCTAGAATGAATGAGTAGTGTTATTGAATCCATCATGAAATCAAATATTGTCTGACGCGGATTTCTTTGAGGCAATGTGACAGATTTTGGTTTCTAATAGTAATTTAATGCAGCACATATAGGACATTTGTTTCATGAGGAAACTCATTGTCTTTTTCAAAACAAATGAAATTAATTATTGTTTGACAGATGTGTGATGACTTTCCTTCTCTGCAATGTCAGATAAAAAAACCAACTCCAAGGCCCTCATCATCATTCTTTTGGCCATAATAAACAATACTACATTGAAGAAATGAAAGAAAAAAAAAAGTGTAGCTAGGAAAGATTTCCAAATCTATATTAAAGAATGGAGGTTTGATCATTCAATACAAGTAGACATTTCTTTGCAACTGCGTTAATTAGTATCCAACAACATAAAGAAACTCCTTCCATATTCGTACTCGGTCCTTCACATCTATGATTTGGTGAGCAGCTGTCATAAAAAAAAATGTTTAGGGAATGATTATTATATTGAAAACTATAGCCAAGCTCTTAATAATGTGCGCAGATTACAGGTGACAGAAAATGAGTTTTTAATTAAGTCGCATTCATGCTCTAGAGAGGTATATCTTAGAAACTAGAAAAAAAATAGACTTCACCATTCCCTAAAGAAAAAAGGAAATTCACCTTCAGGCAAAATCTCATAGAGGATTTGGTATTAAAGACTAGTACGCCATTCAATATTGAGTATGGCATCCATTCTCTGCTGATGTGTGGGTCTCCATAAGAGAGAAAAGTCCTGCAAAATATTAGCACATGGGCCTGCGCAACTAGAAAATTTTGTTAAAAGGCACAAGAACCATCAAGCACATACCGTTGGCAGCTGTAAAACTGAATTCTACACCATCGATGGATGATTGGAAGGTTCTGACAGAAATAGCGCCTGGAAATTATAAACAACTCACAGCCTGTGGAAGGATACCACGTGGAGTGTATGGATGCATAGAGGAGGCATATGAACCGTTTGACAGGAATCCTCATAGAAATGACATCTTATGGAATGCCATGATTACAGGATATGCACCAACTAGATTGTATGAAATCTTTGCCAACACCTTTGCTTCCCACGCCAAATGCCAATCTTAGAACATGGTCTTTTCTAGTTTCCTCGCTGCCCACCTCAGGATTCTCCACAAATTTTGGGTAGCTACTGTTTACACGAGGCTGAAGTAGGTGAAATTGTCTAGGGGATTGTTGACAGAAATGAGCAGTCCAACTCTACAGAGATGGCTCGAAACACAGGTTTTGATAAAATGCCTCACTGTACAGTGGCCATTTGGAATGCCATATAAGCAAGGTACATGCCACCTAAAAAAAAGAAAAGCCTGATGAAGCTATTGAAGTACTTAGGGAAATGAGGTGCACAGGTACAATGCCAAACCATATTATAATTTTTAATTTTCCAAATGCGTACTCTAATTTAGGAAGCTTGGAAAATGGCAAACAAGCTCCTAGTAATTCTATTAAAGCAAGTAATGTATGTGCATTTGTGCCATTATAAATGAATGCTATAATTTTAGATGCCACGTTACAGACATAAATAGAGAGATCATCAAAATAAAAAAATGAATAAAGCTTTGTCACCTTCCTGTTTAGACAATATAAAGTCACACTACTCCTGCAAATCATTAGCTTCTAAAAAGAAATATGAAGAGATTGTAGATTCCTAATAGTAACACAAGGGAAAACACATGGTTGTGGGGAAGCATTAATCAAACAAATATTCATAAAAGCATAAAGGATTTTTGTCAAATGTTATAGTTGGAAATTCCATGCATGCCAAATGCTCAAAATCAGATAATGAAAAAGTATTTATAGTCACAAATAGAAATCATCCCTCCTTCTAGTGCCAATATGAGAGCACCTAAAATCTGCAAACACTAAAACCTCAAGCATGGGTTAGTAGCCTACAAATTCATCAAAATGCTCCTATGAAATAACATGTAAATGCTTCAAAATGCAACAAATAACAAAAAGGATTAAAATACATCTAAGAGCATAACATGTACCTATTCCATATTGGATTGGTGTCAAATGTGTCAATGAACCTTTCCCAATCCTTGCTAAAACTGAAATGATGAGATGCAAATGGTGAAGAGAAAAATTAGTTCTTAATTTCAGAGAGTAACTTTGCATAAAAGTGTAGATGATCAAGAGGAATAATAAGTCTTTCATTTATAGAATATTTTGATGAGAGAATGGCCAAATGGATGAATGTGGGACAAAGATTTAGCCAATGAGATGAGGCCACTTGTCAACTTGTCATAGGTTGAGGAATGTGCAAGTTTTGGCCAATGTGGCCAAGACGGGGAAATTCGAATTTGAATTTGTGAATTAAATGTTGAGAGGTGGATATGAAAGAGAGAATTTAATGCAATGTTGGAAGGGACAAGTCAACTTGTCCTCATTTTCAAACTTGAGGGAATATTCCAAAAAGGTGCTTTGTTGAGGGAAAATGGTGAATTTATAAATAAATTAAAATGATTTATTGGTGCAAGTGGGAAAAGCTAGATGATGTGATGGATGGTTAGGTTAGGTTAATCAAGATTAGATTAGCCTAGGTGATGTTTAGGTGATTTTGACCCATTTGACTTGAATATTTGGTTTATTTAAATCAAAAGGGAGAAATATTCACTTGGATTTTAATTAAATAAAGTTTGGTTTATTTAATTAAAAGGTTGATGATGAAGTTAATCTATTTAATTTTAAATTAATGACCTTAGGAAATTGAATTTAATGAGTTTAATTTAGCTGATGAATGGATGAATGTGAACCTATTTAATGATTGAATAAATATTAATTAATTAAGTGCACGATGCTAATTTTGCATGTCTATAGTATGTATGTATGTACAAATGTATGTATGTGTATATACATACATGTACACACATGTGCATATATATATATATGTATATACATAAATATGTATGCATAAATATATATATGTACATGCACGTTTGTACATATACATACATACACATGTATTCATAAAAATGTACATGTACATACACAAATACACATATATGCATGTACATATATACACACATACATATGTATATATATATGCATACATACATGCATACACACATACACATACATATATAATACATACATACACACATACACATATATGTGCATGTACATATATACACTTACATGTATGTATATATATATGCATATACATACATGCATACACACATACACATACATATATAATACATACGTGCATATGCACATACACATACATATATAATACATACATACATACACACACACATATATGCATGTACATACATACACACATACATTTATGTATATATATGTATATATATATATATATATAAATACATGCATACACACATACACATACATACATAATTTACATACATACAGACAGACATACACATATGTATATATATGTACACATACATGTGCGTGCATTATGTACATAATGTATACATGTACACACATACACATATATATGTACACATGTGCATACATATATGTATACATGTACATGTACATATGGTGAACTAAAAATTTGGGGTTTTCAATTTTGAATGTATAGAGATGTAAATTTAGGCAAAATGTATGTATGTACATACACATGCATTTACATATATTGTGTACACATGTACATGTATGTACACTCAAGTACATACACATACATGTCCACACATACATACATATACACATGTGTATATGTGTATATTGTAGTTATCATACTAAAATGTATGCTATGCTTCTTGTGTACTCTATAACTTTTTAGTACAGGGTGAGCTAGCTTAAATCTATCCATAATTTCTTAAATCTCTAGGATCTAACCATTGGAATCTAACAAGATTAATGATGTAAGTCTTGTTGTAGGTCAATTAGCAAATCTCTAGGATCTAACCATTGGAATCTAACAAGATTAATGATGTAAGTCTTGTTGTAGATCAATTAGCAAGGCGGTGTTTATCTGTGAGTTTGGTGATGAGTTTCAAATATAAGTGCTACAATTATGGAATTTTACATGGGCATCTCATATGCCTAGTAGGTATGCTAATTAGGATGGGAGCTAAAAAGTTACATTTAGCCTATTTATGAGAAAGAAAAAGTTTACACTACCATAAAACTGTGATTTCATATTACCAAGAAATGGATTTGATTCTAAAAGAAAAAAAATGATGGGTATTGTGTCTACAATTTTTTGTGAATTATTAATGCTTTAGCTCTATTGGTTTTGTTGAATGCCTTCAACGAAAGTTGAAGGTTTCAAATTTCATATAGACATTGCAAGTGGTAAATCGGCCCCTCATCTATACTTTTAGTCTACACTTAACAAACATACGAACTAGAGTAATGTGTTTTCCTACTCTAAGTGGGTGTGAAATAAATAAAAATCAAATGGTAGTTACATAATCACAACATGAGACTAAAAAAATAGCAACATGAGACTATGACAAATGATACTGAAACAAACTTTGCCTTGGGTCTTTTAATAGATAGTCCTCCACATTCAAGTGTTAAATATATTAGGAAAAACATATTTCATCTACTTAATAGAGAGATTCTTTATCTGGGGATATGGCTGGTCATCTATTATGGCTGAGCACAGAAAATTTAAGAAACTAGGAAAAAAAGAAGAAAAAAGGAAAATCATGTTACTGTAACATGCATTAAAAGATAGGAACTATAGTTAAAAAATAATAATATGATACTGAAAAATAAGCAACATGATAATGATAGTTCTAACTCAGGTTTCTTAATTATTTCTCATTAGGTGTTTCTTTGTGTTGTCCAAACCATGGTTGAAAAAATTGTAAGAACTTGGTAAACTTGTGAGTCTTTCATGTTTATGAGTTAATTGCCAAATAACTGGCAAAAAACTCAATGGTGGCTGCATAAGTCAATTCTTCCCAAAAAAATCTCATTTTTTCCATGATTTTTTAAGCATTTGAGCATGTTATTATGAGGTCGCTCTGGTTTAAGTCAATTCTACCCAAAAAAATCTCATTTTGTTCATGATTTTTTAAGCATTTGAGCATGTTATTGTGAGGTCACTCTGGTTTAAAAATGCAAAAAATAAAAAATGTTTAGGGTCCATGTTTTCCATGGATAGAATTTTTAAAATATTAATAAGTATGTAATTTATAATTGTATGACATGGTGATTTTAACTTGTATTTTGATCTATAGATGAATGTAAAATGTAATTTTTCAATAACAGAGTTAAGATTCCCATAATTGTATGTCTTTATGTCAATATTTGAAGATAGAAGATAGTGTGAATGGAAATTCTATGAAATTGACCAAATATTGAACTTCATAAATGGGTATGCAAATGGAGCATTCAGTTAGTATAAAACATCTTATCCCTAAGCTTTGTTTGAGCTCTACCCAGGTATTCAAGTTACATGGGACTGCATTACTCTCAAGGTTTGTTCTGACTGGCTAAGAATTTCAATCCCAAAGCCCAGGCTATTTAATCACTCATATTATGGTTTCAGTTTTATTTAAATTATTTTTCTTTATGTATGTTTAGAAATGGAAGGATTGAAACAACATAAAATGTTTTGATAAAGGAAAAAATGGGTTTTACAGGGACCCAAAACCTCAAAGTTTACAACATAAAATAGGAAAAGACAAAAATTTCCAACAAATTAAACATGCTGCAAAAAAAGAAAAACCCTGAAAAAATAGCAGCCATCCAAAACAAAGCCAGAAAGGACCACCAAAGAGCCAGCCAAGGCGCAGACCAAAAAACTAGCAGCAACTAATCCAGAGTCTTTAGAGCTTTCTTAGTCTCGGCCTCAAGATCCTGCATATCCTGGACTCCCTTCTTGAAAGTTTGAATCATCTATGGTGTGGGGGGTGCCTTCCTTTTCATATTAGCCCTGGTTCTCTTCGAAATCCCTATGTCCTCTTCCTTGTTTTTATCTTTAACCTCTTCCAAATCATGAACTAAGGACCCCTATTGAGCTTTGTCCAGTTTTTAAGTCATTACGTTGATGATGATAGCATTATGTCTTGCCATTCTATTATTTTGTTCAGTTTAATTATCTTCACAACATTTTTTATTTTTTCAAAGTCAATTTCTATCCTTTTGTCCTTACCCACATTATCCTGGACCTCCTTACTAGCAGTGTTCTCATTACGCTCTTCATCCTTCTTGCATAATGCGAAAAAATTAGCTCCCACTTCTTCCAATTTACTCTGGAGGGCCTAGTTTTTTATTTTCAGGTCACTAATTTCATGAAACAACATAAAATGTTGCATCCAAATAGAAGTTCATTCATATGCCCTAGTAACTAGTAATGTGTTTTCTTTACTCAGTTTTTAAGGCCATAATGGCAAATAACCTCAATTTCTTCTAAAGAATAGTTTAAGCAAGATAAATCAGTAATACCCTAGAACTAGATCTATACAATCTCTCTTTTCTCACAAAACCCCAAATTTCTAATCCACTAGAGCAAACTATTTAAACAACAAAATCTGATAATGTTCCAAAAATCATAACCAACTCTATGTTTTTCCTTCATCAATATCACAAAAAATACAAATTTTCATATCTTTCAACCAATAAAATGGATGAGAAGAATTTCTTTTAACAAATCAATGAAACCCTAAGTCCAAATACATCAAAAAAATATCTCAGATGAAATAGACCACAAAGAACATGAATCAAATAATCCATCAAATGGCCTCAGACGGAACCTAGGTATATATGGGTGTTGTTGGTCTTGACCTTGGCCGACAAGCTATTGCCCTGAACCCTTTCGCTCAAGCATTCATAATGGTGAAGCTAGCTTCTTCTTTTTTCTCTCGACATTTTCGTTTGACACCTTTTTGGTCGAAAGTCACTCAGCCGAAAGAGTCTCAACACGTAGTTGCCTTGTCACTACCCCGTGGCTTTAGCTAAAACCCTATCAGCTAAAAACTTGTCGGTTGAAAGTAATCTATTTGGAATTACTTTATTTGGCCAAAAGTGTGACATAGATTTGTGCTTTTACCTTATAGGATTTCTCATGGAAGATATGCCTAAAGGAAGACTTATTCCAAATCCTCACATTAGACTTCACAAATGAAAGCTTCTTACCAATTGTATACATAGTCATCCCATCCACCTAGTCATCCCATCCACCTAGATATCACATGGATATCTTAGCTCCCAAGGTCTATGTAGTTGGTTCTCAACTGTGTTGATGTCCCTCAGTGGTCAATACAATAGTAATATTCAAGGGGCCTACTAGTGTTGGGCTTATGGATTGTTCTAAGATCAAACATGAAATGAAACCTAATTTAATTGTAGTTTTAAAGAAACAAAAAAAGATAGATTAGGGTTTTGAATTAGAAAAGAAAAATAGTTCATCCAATCTTAACCAGACTTGTTAACTTCAAGGAATTATAAACTAAAACTGTAGAACAAGATAAGCTTGTGATTGACACACAACCTCTTTCATTCTCAGTGCTAATTTGAATAATAGATTTTCATCTACCATTTAAATAAAACACAAATAACCTTTCATTTCTTGAAGACTTCACAAATCAAATGATCAATAAAGACAAATATTATTCAGGAACACAACATGAAGTAGATTAAACTCTGATTGCTTCTACTGTCAATAAAATAGATAAGCAATATTTACAAAGTTGGCACCATCACCAGTGTACAGAGAATCTATGGCTCCAGATTGTTCCCAACTACACTAAGAGAACTTGGAAAATACATTACAGTCTGTCTTGAAATCTAACTACTAAACCAGAAGACAAGAGAAGCGCCCATTACTAAGAATCAAGATACAACTCTATCTCCTTTGGTCTTCTGACTAACTCCTAACAGTTCTAACCTATAAAACCTAACTTTCTTCTAAATCCTTGTAACTTTTTACACAGAGGCAAGAATGCCTTATATACATAATGCACCAACTTGAATGTGCTATCCCCTGCACTAGGGTTTACAAAATATCTGCTGACTGTAGGAGAGTTGGCTCTAAGATATTTCTAAGGAAAGTCAAAACTGCATTTAATGTGAAGCCCTGTTGTCCTTGCTGATGACGGCTTGATCTGGGAATGATTTGTAGATCTTTAGTAGCTGCAACACTAAGTCTCCTATCTCCATGTCCACCTTCAAACTCTGTTGGGGTCACCTTGAATACTTAGAATATCTCCATTAATGCTGATCTACCTCTTTGACAGTAGTCACTACAGCTGTCCCTGTGAGTCATAGTTTGCTCTTTCCTTCGGCTTCCTTCATGTTCCAGAATTCTCTGTACATTGACCATCCTCCTCAAGCACCATCGGGCCTCCTTGTAGATCTGAACACCGTCGTTGAGTCGATCCATCACCCTCTCATCTCAAAACGAATCCATATCACTTGCATTCTATAGATTTCCTTCACACGAACAGTCAATTAGTCAAACTGGGCCAATGAGTCACTCTTTTGGCTCCTTCTAATTGGTCGGGCATATTTCCAAGTGAGCTCCTCAAGTGGTCAAACATGGACTGATCAATACTGCATATCGGTGAGACACCATCGGTGTCTCCCCGATGCGATGATATCCCCCTTAGCAACCATCGGCATGACACTAGACAGTTAGCAAGAGGTCATGGAAAGCTCTTATCAGTCATACCAATGTCCTTCTTTACTCGTGAATTGACCGCTCTCTGCAAGACCTAAGCAAATCGGAAAGAGGTCATGTCCAAGTCCATCTTCTCCTAGCGAGTCCATCTTTCATGTCAGGGAGACCATCATTTGTCGCTATCAGCTCATAGCGAAGCCCCTCCTTGCGTTTGGAGTCTCCCTGAGTTCCTTTTATTCCCCTGAGCTTACTTGTTCTTTCTGTGTGACACAGGCAAGTCAGCGAGATGTTTCGCGAAGGCTAAACTTTTGGGCGAGCTTCCTCATGTCAGCAAGACTCTTCTGGCTCGAGGAGATCTCACCCCAAACTATTCTTCTCTTACCAAGCCCTCCTTGTCTTCAGCAAGACCCCCTAAATCTCGGGGAGACCTTTTATCGATCCTCTTTATGCTTTTGGAGTCTCCTCGATTTCCTTTGTTCTGGGATGAGTTCTGCTCTTCGGCAAGACATCTTGCTGAGAGAGTTATCTTTTGGCGATGTCCTTTCATTTCGCGAAGACACTTTGTGGTCACCGAGACCTTTTAGTGATCCTAGATCACTATGCCAATGGTGCTTTTGTCACTGGGACCTCATGGTGAAGTCTTCCTTACCTCCTGA
This sequence comes from Sequoia sempervirens, assembly GCA_007258455.2. Classification (NCBI taxonomy): domain Eukaryota; kingdom Viridiplantae; phylum Streptophyta; class Pinopsida; order Cupressales; family Cupressaceae; genus Sequoia; species Sequoia sempervirens. Next base: position 88,381 of record VDFB02175884.1, on the reverse strand, counting down.
CCGGCCCATTCTATATGTTGGGGAGACTATAATGTTTCAGGGAGACCTCTCTTCATGTCAGCATGACTTTCCATGGACGGAAAGACCTTTTTCCAAAGCCACTTTTCTCTCGGTGAGCCTCCTCCATGTCGCTAAGACTTCCTTTAGTCGATGAGAGATTACACTGAGGGCATCATTTTTTGGCGAGAGCCCATTTTGAACGACCGTCGGGGAGACCTTTCTGTAGTTATACTGACATGTATTCTTTTCATTCCAAATGTGTCACTGTAACATTCTCTCATTGGGGAGATGTCCCACAGATCACCTTATGTCTCATTGAGATACAACTTGAGTCTCATGTGGGTCACTGTGACTTACCAAAATCGGGGAGACATCATATCGGTCACCTTGTTTCTAATCGAAAATCTCCTTGAGTCCACCCTTCTGGTCATTGAAACATATTGATTCTCTCACTGAAGACTGCCGATAGAATCCCCTTGTGCAGTGTCGGTGTGACCCGAAGACCTCGCCGAGACATCTTGGCGCCACGAAGGCCTCTTGCTGAAAGGCATATCTTTCTTGGTGATTGGTAAGACATGAGCCCTTTCAGGGAGACATCTCCTAGAAAAGAAACTCCCACCGAAGTGTTAGACCCTTTTTGCTAGTCGGTGAGACTTTGTGAACTCTCTGAGACTTCTTGGCAGGGAGAAAACCTTATGCCAATATATCAATCCTTTTGACAGTGGTTGGAAAGACATGAAGACTTCGCTATCACCTCACCCTGAAGATAAACTTATGCTGATAGGAAACTCCTAGTCGCCAAGACGATGAATGATGTCTTGGCGATAGATTCCTGCATATGATTTCTGATTGTTGTGACATCATTGGGGTCTTTCTGATAGGAAACACAGACGCATATTGATAGAATGCACTGGCAGTCAGCAAGACATCTGCAAGGTCTTGCCGACTTTCTTCTTAGAGGAGAATTGTGACCAACTGGACTGAGGAATGAATTCCAACTAAGTCCCTTTTACTAATATCATCATGTGTGTGATTAAATCCTTCAAAACAAATGTCTGCATCAGTCTTAAAGAATATGAAACATATTAAAATAAACCATTTTTTTGCTTATAATCATTTCATTCAATTTTTAACAAGAAGAAAACCAACTCAAGCTGAGATAAAACCAGAATTAAATCAGATAGATCAAAAGTCAAAATTAGGAGGAAAACACAAGAATTCCAAAGAGGAAAGCAAGTAACCAAAGCAAAGTAATCAAAAGAGAAAGGGGGACCCATTTTGATCCAAATAAAAGTGGGGTGGTTATGCAAGGCATAACAAATGGCAACTCGGCTGGAAAAAATGGTTTAACTATTTTCATGAATCAGAAGGATTCAGCTACCCCGAACTCTTGGTTCATGATCACAACTCCAGTTGGGTTAGTTATAACAAGCAAGGTAGAGCTAGAATATCAAATGTAAGTCAATCAATGGCTACCCCCTGAATCTTTGTGTGTGTGCTTAATAGTGCATCATCCTTTCATAAAGTTTCATCATCTCTTGAACGACAATGTGTAAGATTCGAGCTACATGAGTTGATTTCCTTCATGCAATGATATTCTGGGCATTGCTCTATTGCCAGTCAAGCGTCCATAGCCTCGATAGAGATACCTCTAGTTCTCTCACACAATGCTCTACTGCCAGTCAGGTGTCCATAGCCTCGGTAGAGATACTGGAATCACCCATTCATATTGAATCCTCTTCTTGTTTTGATAATTCTTTTCTTTTTTCTTATGAAGATTCAGATATTTCAATTAATTCCCCCCCCCCCCTTTTTTTGTGTCAGATGTTTAATATCTGATTTGGGTTGAAAACTATAATGGACCTCATAATAGCACTTGGAAGTCAGATTTTTCACTCAAATTTTACAACACTATCATCCTAGGAAAAATACACTACTAGAAGAGGAGATGATTTTAATGATTTGTGACAGATTTAGGGGAGTTGATGAAGGATTTCTTACTTGGCACCTTGTTTTCAAAACTTTTCACAACTTTTATTGACAACAAGCATGAAACAACGAATTGAGGACAAAATCAGCGAATCAGAAAACTTGAAAATACCTAAACCACTTCTCTCCTAGTGACCAAAGTATGCTTCAAATAATCAACCACCATTCCAAGATGGAAAGAGATAGATAAACCCCCAAAGAACAAAAAAAAGGAGAAAAAAAAACAACAAGACAAATAAAAGAATAGAGGGACAAACAAACAAATAAAAAATTATTTACAAGAAGAGAGAAAATTTACAAACAGAAAAACAAACTATTTACAAAGAGAGCAGTAGATTATTTACATAAGGATAGTGTTACAAGCAAAAACATATAAGCTATTTACATAAATACACATTATTTACAAACAAGAGACCAATAAATTATTTTCATTTAGACAAAAATTAACAGCCTTCATGACTCAAAATAATGCTTAAGAAATTTCCCATTGACAGGCAATGGAATAGGTTCTCCAATTAGGCTACTGAGTCTAAAAGCATTTTCCCCTAGGATCTTAGCAATTTGATAAGGACCTAGCCAGAGTTTGTCAAATTTTTGGTGGTTTGATATCCTAGCTTTATCCCACAACAACACTAGGTTTGATATCCTAAAAGCTTTAATTTTTGCTCTTTTATCAAACCAACGTTTGACAACAGCCTGATGGTTGAAAAATTGTTGCAAAGCAACATCTCTTTGTTCTTCTAATTTTAACAAAGAAGCTAATCTAACTTCTATCCTATTGTCACTAGAGTAGAATTTCTGCATGAACTCAAGGATAGGTATTTGCAGATGGATAGGAAAGACATGGTATTGGCCATATACCAGCTTAAATGGTGAGGTGTTTAATGTAGCCTTAATCCTAGTCCTATCCGCCCATAATGAAAATCTCAGTTGGGTATGCCAATCTCTAGGGTTATGTTCTAATAGTTTCTTAATTACCCCTAAGAGATTTTTATTGGTTGAATCTGCTACTCCATTGCCTTGTGGGTAATAGTTCGAAGAGTATTTCAAAAAAAATTTGTGATCATATGCCCAAGAAATAAACTCAGCAGAAGAAAAGGCAGAGCCATTGTCACATACCAGAGCGAAGGGTACCCCAAACCTTGTAGTGATGCATTCGGTGAGGAACTTGATCACTACCTCCATAGTGCTTATTTTGCATGGTATAGCCTCTATCCATCTTTTACAGTAGTTGGTAGCAGTCAAGATGAATTTATGTCCTACAGTAGAGTTTGGGTTAATAACCCCAATGAAATCTAGTGCCCACTGGGAAAATGGCCTTACCTCATAGACAAGCTGCAGTGGCATAGCTAAATGGCATTCCCTTGGTGCAGAAACCTAGCAGGTGTGACATGTCCTCACATGCTGTTGTGCATCCTTGAATACACAGGGCCAGTAATAACTAGACCTAAGGATCTGGTGTGCCAGAGAATCTACAGAACCATGACTCGTGCCATGTTTCCCATGAAATTTAGAGATCACTTGCTTGGCCTCTTGATGATCAAGGCATCTTAAGTATAGTCCTTCAAAATTCCTCTTGTATAGCAGCCCTCCTTTGAACATATAATGAGAACACTTCAGTCTCAGGGCTCTCCTTTGATTTGAATTCATCCCCTCTAGACACCAATTGTTGAGCATCAGATGGACAACATCAGCATACCAAGGATCATTGGAGAAGGACTGGGTCGTATATTGTTGGCAAACAATGTTGTTACCAACATCCGCCATGGACTTGGATAAACCTGTGCCCCTGACTAGTCACATAGGGTGTATCTCTAGATCAAACTCCTATAAGACAGCCATCCACTTTCCCCTTCATTCTCCCAGCTCGTTCTGCATGAGTAAGGATTTCACGGCTGCATCTGGAACTACACCAATGATTTGGCTATGAAGGATGTAATGTCAAAATTTCCTAACAGCTCTAACCAGCGCGAAAGCTTGCTTCTCCAGGAATGGGTATCTGATTTCTGCATTCTTGAAGGGAGAACTCATCAAAGCGATTGGCCACTCCCCTAGGTCTTCTCCTCGTTGAGTTAATATGGCCACACACAAGTGTTCAGAGGTGAAAGAATAGATATAAAATGGTCATAGGTAGTCAGGGCTAGTGAGAACGGGTGTCACTGAAATGGATCACTTGATTTGCAGAAATGTGTCCTTTGTCTCCTTAGTCCACTCCGTTTTGGCATCCTTCATCATTTTGTTAAGAGGCTTTACAATTTTTACAAAGCCTGTAATGAATCTACTTACGAAATTGATCTTCCCGAAGAAAGACCTCATTTCTTTCTTGCTTCCTAGCCGAGTGATCTTTAGAATGGACTCGAATCGGTCTTGATCGATTGATATTCCCCTTTTGGAAATTATATGTCCCAAGAGCTTTCCTTCAGAGACTTCGAACATGCACTTGTTGGGATTCAAGGAGACGCCATATTGAATACACCTCTAGAGAAACTTGGCCAAATCGGTAGCATGATTGAGTTGATCCTTGAAGAACACTGTTAGGTAATCTATGTAAACAATAATACATTTTCCAATTAGATCCTTGAAAGCTATGTCCATGGCATGTTGGAAATTTTCTCTCGCATTTATCAGACTGAATGGCATCCTTCTATATGCAAACATCCCCCACTTAGTAGTGAAAGTTGTCTTCATTCTATCCTCAAAGTAAACCATTACCTGATTGTATCTAGAGTAACCGTCTAAGAATGACATCATCTGTGCCACATTGACAGTCTACAAGACTTCATCCAAAGAAGGAAGTGGGTAGTTATCCTTTTCTGAAGCTCTATTCAAGTTTCTAAGGTTGAAACATAGCCTGATCTCCCCATTTTTCTTGTAGACTAGAACTAAGTTAGCCACCCACATTGAATGGCATACAAGAAAGATTATCCTTCCAGACAACAATTTTGAAACTTCTTTGTAGATCAACGACTCAATTAGGGCATTGATAGGGTGTTGCTTTTGTCGGAAGGGTTTAGCCTCGGGCTTCAAGGGGATAGTATGAGTCATAACAGATGCATCAAATGTTTGGAGGTCTTCATACCCCCAAGCAATTGTAGAAATATCTTTCTTAAGTGCCTTCAATATGTCTTCCTTGATTGCTTCAGGGCAAGCCTTCCCAATGTAGACATTCCTTTCAGGGCCAAAATCGGCCAGGTTAACTATTTCATATTCGCCCCCTTTTCTTCAGCTGCTATCTTCTCTTGAGCCCTTGAATTTGAGTCAAAAATTCTCTCCAAGGCCACCATTCCCTTGGGAATGCTATTGCTCTTTAAGTTAAGAACTCCTCCTATATTACATTCCTCAAGGTTCCAATCCCCTTGATCTCTATTGGACTCATCAATAATTTTCCCCTTAAAAACATTTGAGCTTGCTAAGAAAGCCAAAATATGTCGATCATCATTGAAGACCTGAATTTTTTTTGTATTTTTAGGAATAGCTAGGGTGGACATCAATTCCACTAAAAATATTTTAAACTTGGAGCCTTGCATAGGTTCCAAGGTGCTTGCAGCAACAGCTAGTGAATCAGCTACTTGATTTTCTTCTCTAGGGATTAAGCTAATCCCAAAAGCATCAAAGTCCTTAATCAGGTTCCATACATGATTTCTGTAAGCTGCCAGCCTTCTGTTGTGACATGTGTTTTGGCTATGCACTTGCCTGTTAACTATTTATGAATCTCCCTTGACCATCAAGGCAATGAAATTCTTCTTATGTGCAAACATCAGTCCCCATGCCAAAGCCTCATATTCTACCACGTTGTTTGTGCATCCAAATTGCAACCTGTAAGAAGCAAAGAAGGTTTTCCCTTGAGGGCTAGTTAGTACAATTCCAACACCACTGCCTATCTTAGATTTGAATCCATCGAATGTGAGGGTCCACAGTTGATCACAGGCTAGAGTTGATTCTTTTGAAGTCGTTATGGGTGTTTGATCTAAGTGAGTTACAATTGGGGCTACTTGATCTTTTGCATCAAGTATAGGGGAAGGATGTTTTGTAAGTTCCTTAGATGCAGTCTCCAATTCTTGCTTAGTTATATCATCTGACCTGTGGCTACCCTTTTGACAACCACTTGTGTCTTTGGTTAACCTTTTAGGCTTTGGTACATTTGTAGGTGAAGAGGTGTTAAACAAACCTTGAGGCTGCTCCTCATCAGTATACTGATTTGGACATGTGTCTAGAGTAGGTTTGATCTGAGAAGGGATTTCTTTTGAAAGTATTGTATCGCTGGTTAACATGGTTGCTTCCTTGGACTCAAATGAGAAGCATTCTACAATGGTCTCAAGGCAACTTGTGCTAGCTTCCTTAGTTTGGAAAACATGATTTAAAATGTCCCTGCAAGGTTGAGAAGTCAATTCAGAATGACTTTGGTAATGTACCCTGCACCAATTAGGGAGCAGGAGACTTTGTAGATCTATATCTGCCCCTAAGACTAGTTGGTCTTGTTGTAGCTTTCTAACCAAGGCCTGTTGATTTTCATTAATCATGGAGTCAAGGAGTTTCTGCATTGACATGTCTTTAGAATGGAGAACTGAGAAGGTTAGAATTTCTTCTCTTTTATAAACCCCCATCTCAGTCTCAAAGTAAGCCACCTCAGTGGGACAATCATATTCTATGATGATATGCTTGAAGCGAGGCTCACTTTCAATCCTAATCTGATTAGGAATCCATTTCCATGATAGCCACATATGTGAAAAGTCAAGGGAAAGATATCCCACTAGATTTTTCATCAAATCCCTGCTCAGCAGCATACCATAGGTCTCAGGGATATTTGCTACTTGAATGTCTATGTTGGTTAGGATCCTAGGGTCTGATCCCACTTGCACATGTATGTTTCTTAATTCCCCCACTACATTAACGTTCATTTTTTCAAGTTGAATGACCTTATTTTTCTGAATGGGGTTCAATCCCAACTTCTTACATATGGAAAATGGCATAACATTTCTTGAAGTCCCCGAATCTAATAAACAGTTATGTAGGTTCTTGCCAGAAATTCTTAAACTTAAAAGGAAAGGTGGAGTACCTACCTTGTTTCTATACAAGGCTACATTTATGTCCCCAACAAGTGCCACCTTGCTCTTTCCTTTTAACTTATCATCTTGTTCTAGAGCTTTCATCACTATCTCCCTTTGAGCAGGGCACTACTTTAAAATGTCAAAATATGACAAAGAAGTTTTTTGTTTCTGCATCTCAAGAACAATGTCAAATTTTGTATTATAACTTGAATTAATTTTGAAAATAGCAGAGGAATTACCCTTGTTATGGAGGTTAGGCGAGCCTTTTGGTGGAGGAGGATTATTATCAGCATTTTGATTTGGAGGCACCATGTGATTAGGAGGCGCTAAGGTAGTGAATGGACCCTTACCTTGATTTCTTAGAAAGTGTCCTCCTTTCGTCTGAAAGGCTTGGGAATCATATGAATCCTCCTCTGGTTCATTCTCTTCTTTCCTTGGGAATGAAGGTTCCTCTTCAAAGAGGTCATATGTCATTGTTGTATCTATTGAGTTGCCTCCTTTGTTGGAATTCCCTTGGAAAGTTCGGGCATCCTAGTGTGCCGTCTTGACAACTTTCTCCATCTGAGGGCAGTTTACCTTAGAATGGGTCACAGTATCATGCAGCCTACACCATTTGGTCATGAAGTTGAGGTCAGCCACATTTGCAGTGTGTGATCTCTCCTCCGTTGCTTGATAGTTATGAGGAACTCCCCCATTATTGGGCCATGTGTTCCATTTCCTCTTGTTGCCTAGTCTTTGGTTATATCCTCTATTTTGACCCTGATAGCCTTGGTTATAGGAATTTTGGCCCTGATAACCCCTTTGGTTGTAATTGTTGTTATTCTGATAAGTACCCTGATTGTTGTTGTTTTGACTAGGATAATTACCTTGGCTTTGAGGGGGATTCAGTCGAAGCTGATCCATGTCATTTATAACCTGAGATACTATTTTCTTCAAGGTTTCTGTTGATGGTGTTTTTATGCACTTCTCAACATAGGCAGTGTGTAGGTGCACTACCTCTCTTGAAAGACAATCTCCCGCAATCGAATTACAGAACACTATCCCAAGGTCTCTCGGATGTCAGGTCATGACAGTGCTTAGATACCTCAGTAGTTTGATGTGATTTGCTGGAATCACAAGGTGGTCTAACAGGAAATACAAAGCAAGGACACAAAGCATGGAAGTTGGATCTTGAAATGGAGTTCTTAGGATGGGAAGTTGTTATGCATTGGCTGTAGGTTCAAACAGCAATCTTGGACTCCATTTAGTTGTTGGATTTGGCTTTACAATGTGGAATGAACCTTAACATAGGCCAGTCATAAAAAAAGGGGGAAAAAGGCGAGGGAGAGGAAAATTTCCTAAGTCTGCAACTAGCTATGAATACTGACAATGGAGCTCCCATAATAGACAATTTCTTAAAACAATATCCCACTTAACCAGGGATTTCACAGTATCATGGAAATTATGCTATCTTCTAAGTTCTACAAATATTTTATCCTTCATCCACCACATACATGCATGAATCAAAGGTAAATGTTTGGAGCAGCTTTGAAATCAAGTCCAGGCTAACTTTGCACAGCTATCTACCATCAGCAAACAACAAAAAGTATGGACAAAGAAATCATCAACAAGGCAGGAATTTTCATAATCACTCAACAGCATTCTAAGATCTATCCAAAGAAATAAGATAACTAACTAAACAGCAATAGAATCTAAGTGAAACATCTAAAATTGGAAGCTGAATCAAGCAACATGGGAAAAACCAAGAAAATACACCAAGTCAATGCTTTTTCTTATAAATTTCTGCAGCATGCCTTTACAACAACTCAACTCTCTTTTGCAAATGAGAGGAGTGCCCTATTTATAGATTTCCAAAAGTTAAATGAATGGCCAAGATTCATTACAAAATAGGGTTTAACCTACCCCAAAATAGATCACAATTTAAAATTATATTTTCGTCCCTTCCCTATTTCGTCATCTAGCTGATGGCACTATAGCTCTTTTGTCCTGTAGCTGATTGCTATTTCTTGCTGTAGCTACTCTTCAGAAAGCTCTTCATCTTTGGCAGAGTTGTCTTCTTGTCCCTCAGAGGCTATGTATTCAATGAACTTGAGGATGACCTCTTGGAGTTTGTCTCTTTCGATGACTTCGCATCATAGCGCTTGGTAGCTCCACTCCTTGGCATTTTCTTCCAGCCTTTTCCAATCTTCATCATATTTTGAGCCCTAGTCTCTGAATAGTTCTGATTGGTTGAAGGCGTGGGTACCAAAACTTAGGAACTCCATTGTGATTTCTCCAACCATCCCGTCCTTCATCTTCTCCTAGAAGTAGGGTTTGATCTTCTCTATTTCCATTTGCACTGTGGGCATATCATAGCCTGCCATTAGCTTAAGATATCAGGCACATTCTACCAGGATTTCTTTGATCCACTCAATATCTGGATCCACCCTGCTTAGGACTTTCTCCAACCTCTCCTTCTGGTTGTCAAAGTCTATGCGCCACACATCCATTAGCCGGTGATCTTCTTTTTTAAACTCTAGCTTCTCCTCCCACGTGGCCTCAGGAATTTGAAGGATAGCTTCGATCCTTGGGAAGGTGGAGTCCTAGGTTGTAGGGAAATTGGTGCAGAGCCTCTTTGTGCTCTCCAGAGATTGTATTAAGTCCAAGAACTTGTTGGCTGTACGCACAGCCCTACTGATTCCCATGTTCCCGACGAATGAGACTTGTCGGAACCAGTCCTCTGTGGTCTTCTCCAAGTTCTTCCTTCTCTCCATTTTGTTGATCTGCTCTTTGGAAAGCAACTATGGTGCGGCCGCGGATGTGGTGGGCAGGTCGTCCACTGAGGACCATTGTTGTATGTAATCCGTTAATGCTACAACCTGTGCCCTTAGCTCATCCTTGGAGATTTTATCCTACTTTATCAGGTGCACCACTATGGCCACCGACTCCTCAAGGTGCTCGACCTTCTGCTCTCTGGTTGCGGTCCCCAAGTCAATGGTGGAGATGTTATAACTCACCCTCACCTGGCAAATAGTAGGTGTTCCAATTTGTGTTGTTCAGGAGCCAGAAGCATCCATTGTTATCTTGGAACAGACCTTGGGCTTCTTCTCCTTCTTCGTTGTGATATGGGATCAAGCCAAGATGGCCTCCAACCTCGCCCTTGGGTCCTTCAGCACTAGGGTTGTTTTTTCAAGTTGCTTCTCTAACCACTCGAGCATAGCAGACTTCCCTTTGGGCGAATCATGGCCACCCTCGCCCTTCTCAGTCAAAGGCAAGACCCCTGCTTCCTTTTCCTTTTGGGATTCTTCTTTCTCTTTGGTAGCATCCTCCTCCTCTTCATTAGAGTCATGAACGAACATGAGGCGCTTTACAGGTAGCCTGGTGGACGGTTGCTGGATGGGAGTATCTTCTTTTGCTGCTTCTTCTTCTTTCTTCTCCTTAATATCCTCGGCCTCAGGGCCTTTGATAACATGGGCTTCAGCCTCGGTTAAGTCCTTTGTCTATTGCTCTTCTGGTGGCTGCGCTTCTTCACCATGTGGTGACTCTTTTGCCTCCGCCCCAACGTCGTTTAGCTATCGCGCCACCTCCTCCTTAAGGTCCTCATCAAATGTCTAGATGATTTCCTTAGCATCCGAGTCATCCTCCTCGTCCGCACTCTCAGAAGAGCCTGTCTGATCCTCATAGACCACCCTGTCGATGGTTCAGTGCTTGTACTCAGGGTGCTCATGATACTCATCAGCCTCCTCCTCGATAGACTTCAAGGCCTCCTGCTCTCGTTCGTCCAACTCCTTTGAAATTTGCATCATGGCTTCCATAACTGGTGGCCCTGTCGATGGTTGTGAAGGTTGGGCAATTGTAAGGACCTGGGAAAGGGCTGCTTGGAGAGTTGGATCCATTAAGATCTGAGAGAGCTCAGGGGGGAGGTTTTGCATATGTCTTGTAAGGGCCTCAGGCATAGTGGCAATGAGAATAGGTGATGTTATTTTTGCCATAGGAAGTGATGTAATTGGTGACATGGTAGCAGAGGAAGGGGGAGTGGTCATGCCGGAAGAGGAGTCTATGACGACTATCGACCTGGCCAGGGGCAAAGGGGCAAGATGGACAGAAATGTCCATTGCTGGTGGAGATGCGGTGACCATAGCCAGGGAGGCAGGTGGTGCCATAGGAGGGGCAGGGAGAGTCAATGGAGGCTGCAATTCTATCGTACCTACTGCTTGTTTAAGCCTCTTGGGAGATGAGCCTCCCGTTTCTTTCTTCGTTTGGGTGCTAGGATCTGGAGACTGCGCGGTCTCTGTTCTTTTTCTTTTCTGGGACCTGGTGATCGGAGGAGACTGGGAGGTCCCTCCAGTCGACGTGGTGGCAGTAACATCCTCCGTAGCACTTGACTCAATTTTGAGCCCCTTATAGGTCACGACAACTCCTTATCGCTTTAGATGCACCACCTGCCTATTGATCCACTCCTTAGTATGAGTTATGATTGGCTGGGTGATGGTGTCCAAGTCATCAACCTCCTGTTCATCCCAGTTAATCGACGGTATTGGGAGATTGGCAACCGCAGGGTACCTCAGATGCATGATCGTAGACTCGTCTTCCTCAACTTGGTCCGGTACCAGAAATGGTTGCACTCTCCTCAAGAATAGTACCGTCATGCGCATGTAGTGCTTTGCGCGCACTTCTTTGTTATCTTGGCAATCGGCCTAGAAATCCTTAATGTGATATTAATGAGCATAGGCTGGCCTCAGTGCTTTCCTAACGTGGCCATGTGGATCCATCTATGGGCGAGCGGTGTGCCAGTCGAAATGGTACTCCTTCTGCTCCTTCTCGGAGTTACCAGCACATTGTGATGTCTATAGTTGATACATGCCTTGGCCAAGGGTCATGGGGTAGGAGATCCCCGCTATGTGCTTGTTGCTGAAGATTTCCTGGAGGTGTTGGAGTTGCTGAGAGAGCTCCAAGAGGATGATTATGTCATTTGGGTACCAAGGCAATCTATTCGGCCTTTTAGAGAAGCCCTGGGCCTAGATGTATGTGAATTTCAGATACTAGATGAAGAGGAAGGTGTATTGCTTTAGAAGCACTCTGGCACTGTGGGAGACTCTCCTCTCGAAGTCCCCAGCAATTAACTTGATGATGTGGCTGATGAAGGCGTCGTTAACCCTACAGTAGTCCCTTTTGAAATTGCGGTACTGGAGCTGCGGATATTTATCAAATGGTTTAAGTCTGCGCTTCTTCCACTGATCGGGTGCCACAAACAACCCGCTGTACTGCCTTTGATCCACCAGGGAGTATACCAGGTAGGAGGTCATATAGAACTTGGAGCTCTTCTTCACGTTAACAAACTGCTCATGGAAGCAGTTACTTATAATTCTCGCCCAATAAAATGAGACCTTTGTCGTGACATCCTTGTTTCCGCACAGGATCTGCTCAATATAGTATGCCATCCACTCTTGGAAGTAGGTGACCGTTGGAAGACCCATGACCCTACTCAACATGGTTACCAGGTCATGGTAATCCTCGTGGAAATCTCTATGGAAGAGTTCCTAGGGAACCTTCGCAGCGCTGCCCCATTTTTCCTTAATCCAATGCAGATTTATTGACTTCTTGCACCCTATTGGATTAGCATCCCACACTGCCTCGCATTCTTCTAATGTGGGGACCTCCATCTGCTGGAATGTGGGAATGTGGAATGTCTTGGTGATCCCTTCTAGCGACATGTCTGCGAGGATGTTTCCCTCCTTATCCACAATTGTTCTGGTATCTGTCTAATAGGCTTCTCAACAAGTCATGACTAATTCGAGCACCATGAGAGATGGAGGGAAACTGGTAGGCTTAGCTATTCCACTCTGTCGTATCAATCTGGCATTCTTTGTTGTTGGGTTGACCCTGACCCTCTACGTGAATTCATCTATATCCACCTAGCCAATATTGGTGTCTATAATTTCCTTCCAATCCGTTGTGACCTTTGAGTGGAGCGGCTCACCCTGGAATTGATACTTCATTTAATCTTTGTCTTCCTTTCCCCGAGGGGTCCTTCCTGACTTCTTACCCTTATCCTTCTCGGCAGATGCCCCTGAAGTTCCTGCGCCTGATTCCATATATTCTGCAAGAAAGGGCAGAGTTAGCACAATGGGTTACAAAGGCATTCATATTATTCCATATCTCGAAAACAACATCCATTTCAAATAATCAACCAAGCATATCATGGATTTTATCTCTAGACGTTATTGATCTTTGTTTCAGGGCATTTGGACAATCCGGACCTGGAGGGCTAGACTTCCCTGGTAGGAATGTTGTCTAGAAGGGAAAACACAGCGGAAAGCTCCCAGAGACCTTCTTTGGTCAAATTTTAATATTTCAAGAAGCTCAAGACGAAAAGGACCCAAAATCAGCACGTGGGTCGAAGTTAGATTCCAAATTTGGGATCATTAAGATTGATTTAAGGGGGCTCGAAGGTCTCAAGCTAGAAAGCTGTCGGGAGATGGCAATTTGGAGAGGCAGACAGCCAGCGGAAATCTGAGGACAGAAGTCTGGGACCCGAGGCCCGGAGGGCCAAAAGGCAGCCGATACTAAGTCATTTCCTTTTCTAAGGCTCGGGTCGGCGACATCGGGATGGCAAGTGAGCTTCGGTGTTTGTGACGGAAAACACCCGACAGAAGTCTGCGAGGGGAAGTCTGGCAAGGGAAGCCCATCAACATGAGTTTGTTTCTAATTCAATGGCGGTAATTGGCAGGGCGGAGCCTGGAGGTTGGAACGCCGAGTGGGCATTTCTGTTAGCAATGGCGGGTGTAAGGCGAACTCCCAGGACATGGAGCCCAGAGGTCGGAACACCGGTGAAAAGTTTCAGGGAGATCTCATGGTGAACGGTGGTCCGGGGCCCGACAATTAGACAGACGTCTGAATGGCGAGGAGCAGGTTCGGGCTTGGGAGAGGGCTCTGCCATTCAAATTTTGATTTATGGCTCCGCAGCACATGGAAGGGCAGAACTTGGGTGTTGTAGGGATGGATAGATATCCCCAAGAGGGTGGCAGAAAATGAGGCATAGAGACTCGGCGGCCGGAGGCCAGAGGGCCAAAGGACAGAGCTCAGTCAACGCAAAAAGCAAGCCGGCAACGGGGAAGCAGGTGGGATCTGGAGCAAGGGTGGTACCAAGGGGTTTGCTATGAGGGCGGCGAAAAATGGGGTAAGGAGACCCAACAGCCGAAGCCCAGAGGCCAAAGGGAAGGCACACGTTAAATCGTGAGCCAAAGGTGGATGGGAAGGCGGATCCCACAGACCGAGACGCCAAACAAACTTTGTCGTGGGCGACGGTAAAATAGCTGAGGCACCCCAGAGTCGGATCCCCGAGGTCCTGGGCCCCAGAGGCCCGGCAGATGCATTTTCAACTTTTAAAGTTTCACAGCGAGGGGCATGTTAGGATCCGAAAGCCAGGAGGAAGGGGCAGGTTTGCGGTTGAAGCGCAGAGAAATGCAAGAGGAACTCCAAGGAAGGAAGCCCGATGAGCCGGACTCGGAGAGGAGGATCGCCGTCGGCAGGTGTCCAAAGTTTAAAACCTGGTTGGCGAAGGCGGGCTTCGAGCCCGGGGTAGACATTTTACCTGCGCGAATAACAGTCGCAGCAGGGAGAAACTCTGGATCAGCGGGGAGGGCATTTTATGAGTTTTGCTCGATCTTCTAACACATGGGTTATGAGCGCAATTTGGTGTTCTACCACTTTATACCCTCCTAACAATTTGTTCATTTATTTAAATCTTTCAAAATCATGAAAAAGACGCACGGAAGGGCAACGGATGGCCTACCTCAAATACGCTAAGTGGCGAGACGTGGGATCCACCTACGTTGGTCGGAATGATGCTGAGGGCGATGATCGCGATGTTGTCAAAAGCGACGGGCTCCAAATGATAGTTTCTCGAATTTGCTCCAATCCTGTTTGATGAAAATGACTGCCCGGATTGGGCATTTTATACCCCAACCTCCATGAATGCATGCATTAAATGTAGGTACAACCACAAGAAAAGTGGTTGGATTTGAAAATAGGTCAGCGACGATGGCAGGAACATCGAGGACTGGTGGCTAGGGGCGTAATGCGACAGCCGCTTTGAAGTTTCTACATTGGTTGCTCGGCGACGACAGAGAGCGGTTCGGGGCCCGGAGGGCGAGATTCTGCCAAGGATCTGCCGTCAGGGCTGGGCGTGGAATTCCAGATGGTTGGGCCCAGAACGGACCACGGCAAGCAAGGGACGACACCAACTTCAGACGACGAAAGGGCCGGCAAGACCTGGGGAGCGGGACGCCACCGGGAGTAAGCCGTCGCAGATGGTGAAACTCAAACAGAGCCCTAAAAGAGGAACTTCAAGGTTTGGGACTCGAAGGGCGGGGCGCCACCCGAAAAATTTCACAAGTTTGCGGACAGAGAAAAGGGACTCGGTCCCTGAGGTCTGGGATGATGCAGAGTGAAAGACGCTAAGAAACGGCGATTCTAGCATAGAAACCCAAAAGCGGAATTTTGGGTGGCTAGGCCCGATAGGGTCCGAGGCCGTTGGCAGGGCCAAACTGCCAAAGGTACCCCACGAAGCCCCAGAACACATCAAAACCAAAAAAAAGGAGGCATGGTCGATTTATGATGGAACTTTGAAGTAACATCAACCATCCAAGACATCCAAAAGAGGGGCACACAAAATGAGGTGGCAACAAAAATGACCCAACAAGGCAAAATAAAAGAGGGTCCCCGTTGCGAACGGGGCGTGTGTGCTTAAGGCACAACAAATAGCGACTTCACTGGAGAACACTCCCGAGCTTTCTAGGGATAAATATTTATTCAGGACCCAGAATCTCTGGTTTTGCAGAACAGGAGTGGCTTCCAAAGATGAATCTGGGAGAATGAGATCCTTAATTGAGTCACCTTATAGGACATCTCAGAAGTGTGTGTGTAGTGAGTTCATTCCTTTCTTTGGGATAGTGACCAGGATTACCAATTCAACCCAGTGAGCTACATAATTCATCTAACACTAAAAGTAACTTGGATATTGCTCCGCTGCCGATTAGGCATCCATAGCCTTGACGGAGTTGTTGCTACAATCTCGTGGATATTGCTCTACTGCTGGTCGGGTGTCCATAGGCCTGGTAGAGTTATCCGAACACCCATACGGTCATTTATTTCCCCTTTTTTTTAGAATTTATTTTTCTCTTTTGCTTTGATATTTCACTTCTCTTTTATCATTTAGTTTGACCGGGTAAGCATTGAAGCCTATAATGGGTTTAAGACTGTATTGGTCACTGGAGCAGACTTGAGATTTTTCATTCACTAGGGTGTCATAACAACCATAGTATGGTCCTTCAGAAATTATTATTATGTGCTTCGTGCGAGATCCGAGATGTGTGTAAGAAGATCTAGCCAAGGGTCAAGTTCTAAACAGAGTTCAAACAAGGAAATCATTCATGGACAACTTTCAAAGACCAATAATGGAGACTGAATGTTTAGCCAAAGAACACAAAGAATGGACAGCAAAGTGAACCGCTTGTCAAGCAAGCATGGCCACCGCAAAGGAACGGGAAAGAACTTTTGAAACAAAACCGCCAGGAGGGAGAAAATAAAAGAGCGATGCAAACAAAACGCAAGCAAGACATAAAGCAAACTACCGTAACCTATGTACAAGTTATTTACAACGATGAGTTCAAACGAGCTCAAGCCTGGAAGTAATGCTTCAGGTGTTGCCCGTTAACTGGCAACGGGACATTCTCACTAGTTAGGGTCTTTAAGCGGAAGGCATTATCTCCCAAAATCCTAGCTATTTGAAAAAGGCCAAGCCAAAGCTTGTCGAATTTGTTGTGCCCCCTTTCTTTTCATGGGCCTTGTCCCAATATAAGACCAAATCTGCAATCCTAAAGGCCTTGATCTTGGCTCGGCAGTCGAACCATCTCTTAACTACGCCCTAATGTTTGGAAAAATTTTCTATTGCACAGTTTCAGACTTCCTCTAACTGTAAGAGCTCAGCTAACCGAACTTCCCTACGATCTCCTCCCTCATAAAAATCATTGATGAACTGAAGAGTAGAAATCTTCAGATGGATGGGGAATATAGGTTCTAGGCCATAGACAAGGTGGAATGGGGAATCACCAAGAGTAGCCTTGTGGAGAGTGCGATCAGCCCAAAGGGCGAAACGGAGCTAGGTATGCCAGTCCTTGGGATTCCTATCTATCAGCTTCTTAATCACAGTAATCAAGTTTTTATTTGTAGATTCAACAAGGCCATTGCCCTGGGGGTAGTAATTGGATGAGAATTTAAGGGCAATCCCATAGTCAAATGCCCAACTAGCAAACTTTAATTAAGCAAATGCAGGTCCATTATCACATATCAAAGCATAGGGACAACCAAAGTGATTTAAAATGAAACTTTCTAAAAAATTAGTAACTACTTCAGTTGTGCATTGCTTACATATTATTACTTTCGTCCATCTAGTACAGTAATCAGTAGCGGTAAGAATGTACATGTGTCCTGCAGATGATGGAGGGCTTACCAGACCGATAAAGTTGAGACCCCATTACGCAAATGGTCTTACCTCCAGCACAAGCTGCAGTGGAACAACATTTTTTTTCCTAGTGGCAACGGTCGGGCATGTGTGACATGAACAAACATGGCAATGGGCATCCTTGAAGATAGTGGGCCAATAATACCCTACTCTCAATATTTGATGCGCTATGGAAGAACCAGAACCATGGCATGTGCCACATTTGTTGTGAAATTCTTTCAAGACCCGATCTGCTTCTTCCTTGCCAAGGCATCTCAAATAAATGCCTTCATGATTTTTCTTGTAGTGAATGGAACCCTGTAACATGTAACCATTTCTTTTCAATCTCAGGGCCCACTTTTGGAATCCTTGTAGGTGTAGTGGACACTTATGGTTCAACAGATAGTAGATGACATTCTGGTACCACTCTCCAGGGAGGACATCCTCAAGCTGGTACTGCTACACAGTGAGTTCAAGTCCAGCTTCTGCTGCTGTTTCGGCAATTGTGCGAGTGAGTGCCTACCCTCTCACCAGTTTCATTGGTTGGATCTCCATATCATACTCTTGGAGTAGGGTGATCCACTTAGCCCTTCATTCACCCAATTCATTTTGCATGAGCAACATTTTCACTGCTGGGTTGGGGACAATGGCAAACACCTTGTTGCGTAGGATGTAGTGTCTAAATTTTTTTAGTCCTCTGACGAGAGCGTATGCCTATTTTTCAATGTTGTGGTATCGCAATTCAGCATCCTTGAGGGGAGCACTCATAAAGGTGATCAGATGCTCATTTCCTTCATCATCCTTCTGGGTCAACATGCTAGCATAGGAATGCTCTGAAGAAAATGAGTAGATGTAGAAAGGCTCCAGATAGTCTAGGCTAACTAACACAGGTGCCTCAGTAATGGCCCTTTTGATTTCTTCAAAGGATTGTTTGGCATCTGTTGTCCATTCAACTTTGGCATCTTGCTTGAGCATGGCATTGAGAGGTTTAACAATCTCTGCAAAACCTGTGATAAATTTCCAAACAAAGTTGATCTTTCCAAAGAAAGATTTTAATTCCTTCTTGCTACCTGGAGGCTAAATTTTGAGTAAGGACTCGATGCGCTCAGGGTCTATGGAGATTCCCTATTTTGAGATGATATGCCCGAGCAATCTGCCTTCAGTCACTCCGAAAATGCACTTCTTGGGGTTGAGGGAAACCCCAAACTCCTTGCACCTCTGAAATACCTTGCATAAATTAGAGACGTGATCGCCTCGCCTTTTAGAGAATACGGTCAAATCATCCACGTAGATTATTATGCACTTGCCAATTAGGTCCTTGAAGGCAATATCCATGGCATGTTGGAAAGTGGCACCGGCATTGATGAGCCCAAAGGCATTCTTTTGTATGCGAACATCCCCCACTTAGTGGTGAACGTCGTCTTATGATGATCCTCATACTGTACCATTATCTGGTTATAGCTAGAGTACCCATCTAGGAAAGACATCATCTGGGAGCCGTTGACGATCTGCAGTACCTCATCCAATGAAGGTACTGGATAGTTGTCTTTCTCCAAGGCGCGGTTCAGATTGTGAAAATCTACACACAATCTAATCTGTCCACTCTTTTTCCTGACCGGGACCAAGTTGGCCACTCACGTGGAGTGTCTGACTAGAAAGATGATTCTTACTGAGAGTAATTTTTGCACCTCTTTGTAAACGACGGGTTCTAGCAAGGCATTGATAGGGTGCTGCCGCTGGCAGAATGGCCTCACTTCAGTCTTGAGAGGGATGGTGTGTGTAAATATAGAAGTGTCATAAGTTTTCAAATCCTCATAGCTCCATGCCACCACATCATGGTACCTTCGCAACGCATCCATAATCCCCTTCTTTTCCTCTGGCGTGCACACCTTGCCGATAAAAATATTCTTGATCTCCTCAACTGTTCCAAGGTTGTGAGTATTGCACTGGTTACTTATGGCCTCCTTTTTAGTTTGCTGATTTTGATCTCTGATTTGATCCAAGTTAAATATGCATTCCAGCTGAACCATACCCCTGGGGATTGTGTTGGTTTTGAGGTTAATAACCCCCTCTATGTCCAGTTCGGTTTCCTGTGGATCAACTTCATCAATTATCTAGGCTACGAAGACATCAGAACTTGTGATAAATTGAAGGATATGCTTGTCATCATTGAAGACTTGCAAGTGGGTAATATTATCTAGGACTGATCACGTGGACGTTAGCTCAACAGTGAATTTCTTGAGCCCAAATAGAGAGAGGGGTTGTAAAGTGTTGGCGGCCTGAACCAAGGCATCAACAGTATGATTCTGAGTACGAGGGATCAACTGTATATTGAATGCATCTAAACCCTCTAAGAGATCCCAGACCCTATGCCTATAATTTGTGAGTCTTCGGTCATGGCATGAATACAACTTCCTGACCTGTTTAACTATGAGCTTAGAATCTCCAAAAACTTGCAGCACTCTTACATTTTTCTTCAAGGCCATGAGAAGGCCGAGGACTAAGGCCTCATATTCCGCTACATTATTGGTGCAATAGAACTACAATCGGTGGGCAGCTAGAAATGTCTTACCTGTTAGAATGATGAGTTCGAATCTAGCTCCAGCTCCTTGGCTGGACTTTGATCCATCAAATTAGAGTGTCCAGCACACGGAGGATTCCTTTTCTTCAGGTCTGATTCAGCTTTTGTTCTCTTTCAGCTGGCTGGCTAGCCCTGTGATCTTAGGGGAATTCTCTGGTTCAATGTATTGATCAACAGGTGGTTCTATTGGCACCTCCTTTGGCGTTTCCATATGAGGAGCAGCTGTTTTTCTAACATGTGCAACCACTGCTTGGCACTAGCAACAATCAAATTTGGAATGTGCAGCATTGTGAACTCTGCACCAGTTTGGCAACAAGAGATCTTGTAAACTCATTCGGGCCCCTAGGCTGAGCTAATCCCTTGCACATTTCTCCATGCATTCCTGGAAGCCACTGAGTAGCCCCCAACTGTTGTCCTTATAAGTCTCATCATTGGCTTCCTTCAACATTTCTGTGTCTAGGAGCATTAGTATAGAATTGGCCGAGGGACTACATAACACCAGTAACACTTCATCTGCACATTCTTCCTGAAGCCCAAGCTCATTTTGGTAGGCGAAAGGGCGGTAATTCTCTAAATTGGTCTCGACGAACAACACCTCGTTGAGATTATTGTATTCCGTAATCATGTACTTCATATAGGGTTCGCGGTCGATACGGATCTGATTTGGCAACCCCTTCCATAGTAGCCACATGTGAGAAAGGTCTGTGGCGGTGTATCCATTCAGTGCCTTGGTGAATTCCCTTCCCAAAATGATTCCATATGCATTGAGAATATCAGCCACTTGAATATCAATGACATGTTGTATCCGTGGGTCTGTAGTAATCTACATCGGGATACGGTTTATTTCACCCACGATGTTGATCTTTGTTTTGTCCAGCTGGGTCACCTTTCTCTTTGAAGGCGTGGGAGTGATGCCAAGATCCTTGCATACTGCCAAAGGAATGACATTGGTAGATGCTCCTAAATCGAGGAGGCAGTTATGCAGGTTTTTTCCAAAGATCCTAATGGTGGTTAGGAAAGGGGGAGTTTCTGGTCTCCCTTGGAAGATGCTCGTAGGCGTGTCCATATGAGCTATTTGACCTTTATTCCTATCACTGCCCATATCCTTGGTTTGCTTAAATAGCTGGTCCTTGGAAAACTACTTATTAACTCTTTCCAGCTCCTTTTCAATTTGTCTACCTGCCGACTGATTCACGGGAACATCTTTCCTTTTCCCGGCGTTATCTTGTATCTTCGGTTCTTTCCTAGGTTCTTTCAAGGTAACCCTCTTAGCTGGGGTTTCTTGTGTTGTATTAGAATATAGCGTCCTATTAAGAACCCTAAAGAAGGCATGCCTCACAGCAGGGACTTTGAGCAATTCAAAGGCTGATAAGCTAATTTTTACCTTCTTGAACTCTTCTGCTACATATTCACCAATTTGCTCAATTTTCAAACTAAAAGCTTGGCCCATAGCAAAACTGAAAAGTTGGGCCTTCGTTTGTCCAGACGAATTCTGGGATTGGCCTTGAGGCTGATTTTGTGACTGGTTTTGGGATCCGTTCTTGTTGAGGTATTGGGTGGGTATATGAGGAAGCCCAGGATTGTTACTGGCATTTGAATCAGGTGGAGTGGAAAAATTGTTTGGTGGGGTGGAAGTCGTAAAGAGTCCACCCGCTTGTCTATTCCTAAGGAAATAGGGAGTTGATCTCTGATGGAACATGTGGACCTTATCTACAAATGGTTCTTCTTCATCTACCGGACCATTATGTACTGAATCAAAGAGCTGAGCCAAGGTTTGTTCATTACTTACCTCTTGCGCTCCCTCATCCTCAATTGGAGCAGGCTTGACTTCAGGCTCGTTGCGGT
This sequence comes from Sequoia sempervirens, assembly GCA_007258455.2. Classification (NCBI taxonomy): domain Eukaryota; kingdom Viridiplantae; phylum Streptophyta; class Pinopsida; order Cupressales; family Cupressaceae; genus Sequoia; species Sequoia sempervirens. Next base: position 66,435 of record VDFB02175884.1, on the reverse strand, counting down.
CACTTCGCGAGAACATCGCTTGATTAACCACGAGACAGGAGGAGTCATATGGCTCAGACGGGACGATGTCTCTGTAGCTAGCATTGTCTACTGCATTTTGCACCTCCACCTGGAAGATTTCAGCAGCTGTCTGAAACTCGGGACAATCTAGCTCAGAATGTTTGCTGCTTTTGTGAATTCAACACCATCCCGATAAGGCTGCCTTGGCAAGGTATACACTGCTGGTCATTTTTGGGTTGCTTGCCGATTGATCGAAAGACTTAGGGACACCACCATTATTGGGCCGAGTGTTCCATGTGCGATTTTGCCTCTGAGAGGGTCTCCTTTCTGCATTCTGATTGACATTTTTTCTCCTCTTATAATTCTGCCCAAAGGAAGTGCCTGCTTCTCGATTATCCCTATTGTCTCAGTTATCCCGGTTGAGATTGACCTAAAAATTGCGTTGGGAGGCCTGCAACTGATTATTCTAGTTTTTTAGGTGCATCATTTTTGTGGACATCTTCTTTATCATCTCAGTCAGCCCCTCTAACTTGTCTTTCTCATTCGCGCTTCAAGGCGACGGCGCCAGATTTTAGAGAAAAGTGGGTGAGGTTGCCGGCTGATTTTGATAGGCTGGAGGAAACTCCAATCTTGATAGGTACAATGGCACCTGGGGCTACTACGAATACACCTGTTGTTGTGGAGCAGCCTGAGAATAGTTATACTACTGTTGAGACTACAAATAGGAAGGCACGGGGGGCACATAATTCAATGGCTGCCCTGGATGTGGTACCATAGGCAACTGAGGTACTTGGTTTATAAGAGGGGTTTGATGAGCAAACGCCTGATTAAGCCCCTGAATCTACATTGGGTGAGCTACCAGCCCCAAAAAAGGTAGCGGGCTAGAAATATTTTGTGCCAAGTCCACACTGGTGACAACGGCCTCTGCATAAGCGGTTACCAGAGTGGTGAGCGGTTGGCACATCTTTTTCACCAAGGCCGACGTGAGGTTGTCTAGTGTTGCATAATAGACCAGGAGAGCCGCCACATCATTATGGAGGTACGGGTCCTGAAGCCTAGTGTAGGCCCAATGGAAGCGGTCGTTGAAGGAGCCAATAGGTTTGTTGACTTCCCTCCTGATAGACATAAACTGTTGGTAAAGCTCCGAAGGGCTGATGGGGATCTTGTATTTCTGCAGGAAGGCATTCTTCTCAGGTTCCATGAGGTAATGGATCCCCTCGGCAAATTGATATACTAGTATAAGGCCTCTTCCCCTAACGAATGCGGAAAAAGGCGACATGCAACATCCTCGTGGTCAACCTGCATTTCAGTGACCGCTGTCTCAAATATTTTGATATGCTCCTCAGCTGTTCTTTGTAGGTCACACGAATGGAACTTCGAACAAAAGCCCTCCAGATTCTTGGGCATATCATTGTAGGCAGTGAAGTTTATTGGCGAAGAATTATGTGCTAACCAAGCCATGGAGGGGGGCGAAGGTGGTGCTTGCTATTGGAAAATGAGGATTTGAGGCTATATTTGCAATACAAAAGCAATCTGGGGTTGCACTTGAGCTATGGCTGCCTGGATTGTGCCTTGGGCTAGAAATGCCAAGAGAGGAGCAATCCCCTGGGTGCTAGAGATAGGAGGTGCAAATGCGGTTTGAGATGATTGGGTGGAAGATGAAGGCTAGCCAAATGAATGTGAGGGTGGAATGGAGGTAGATGGAATGGAGGAGGTAGATGGAATGGAGGAGGAAGAGGCAATGCTACTTCCTTGAGCTCGCTTTGCCCTCGTAGGGGGCTATAATTCTTCAAATTCTCCCTTGTTTGGTGTCGACCGTAGAACTCTTTGAAATCTTTTCAGGGAGAATGATTCGATTCGATCCAGCTTCACTTTATCCCTTAACTTGATATTTCCACCGTTGCCCTCCTTCTAGCACTAGTTCTATTGACGTTGTTTTTATGCACTTCTCAACACAAGCAGTGCATAGGTGCACTACCTCTCTTGAAAGACAATCTCCCATAATCGAATTACAGAACACTATCCCAAGGTCTCTCGGATGTCAGGCCATGATAGTGCTTAGATACCTCAGTAGTTTGATGTGATTTGCTGGAATCACAAGGCAGTCTTATAGGAAATACAAAGCAAGGACAAAGCATGAAAGTTGGATCTTGAAATGGAGTTCTTAGGATGGGAAGTTGTTATGCATTGGCTGTAGGTTCAAACAACAATCTTGGACTCCATTTAGATGTTGGATTTGGCTTGACAATGTGCAATGAACCTTAACATAGGTCAGTCATAAAAAAAGGGGGAAAAAGGCGAGGGAGAGGAAAAGTTCCTAAGTCTACAACTAGCTATGAATAGTGACAATGGAGCTCCTGTAATGGACAATTTTTTAAAATAATATCCCACTTAACTAGGGATTTCACAGTATCATGAAAATTGTGCTATCTTCTAAGGTCTACAAATATTTTATCCTTCATCCACCACATACATGCATGAATCAAAGGTAAATGTTTGGAGCAGCTTTGAAATCAAGTCCAGGCTAACTTTGCATAGCTATCTACCATCAACAAACAGCAAAAAGTATGGACAAAGAAATCATCAACAAGGCAGGAATTTTCATAATCACCCAACAACATTCTAACATCTATCCAAAGAAATAAGATAACTAACTAAACAACAATAGAATCTAAGTGAAACATCTAACATTGGAGACTGAATCAAGCAACATGGGAGAAACCAAGAAAATACAGTAAGTCAATACTTTTTCTTATAAATTTCTGCAGCATGCCTTTACAACAACTCAACTCTCTTTTGCAAATGAGAGGAGTGCCCTATTTATAGTTTTCCAAAAGTTAAATGAATGGCCAAGATTCATTCTTATTGTGTGGCTAAGATTCATTACAAAATATGGTTTCACCTACCCCCAAATAGATCACAATTTAAAATTACATTTTTGTCTCTTCCCTATTTTGTCCTCTAGCTGATGGCACTATAGCTCTTTTGTCCTATAGCTGATTATTGTTTCTTGATGTAGCTACTCTTCAGAAAGCTCTTCATCTTTGGCAGGGTTGTCTTCTTGTCCCTTGGAGGCTGTGTATTCGATGAACTTGAGGATGACTTCCTAGAGTTTGTCTATTTCGATGACTTCGCATTGTAGCACCTGGTAGCTCCACTCCTTGGCATTTTCTTCCAGCCTTTTCCAATTTTCATCATATTTTGAGCCCTGGTCTCTAAACAGTTCTGATTGGTTGAAGGCGCAGGCAGCAAAACTTAGGAACTCCGTTGTGATTTCTCCAGCCATCATGTCCTTCATATTCTCCTAGAAGTAAGGTTTGATCTTCTTTGGATTCATTTGCACTGTGGGAATATCATAGCCCGCCATCAGCTTAAGATATCATGCACATTATGCCAGGATTTTCTTGGTCCACTCAATATCTGGATCCACCCTGCTCAGGATTTGCTCCAACCTCTCCTTCTAGTTGTCGAAGTCTTTGCGCCACACATCCATTAGCCAGTGATCTTCTTTTTTAAACTCTAGCTTCTCCTCCCACGTGGCCTCAGGCATTTGAAGGATAAATTCGATCCTTGGGAAGGTGGAGTTGTAGGTTGCGGGGAAATTGGTGCAGAGCCTCTTTGTGCTCTGCAGAGATTGTATTAAGTCCAAGAACTTGTTGGTTGTCTGCACAGCCCTGCTGATTCCCATGTTCCCGATGAATGAGACTTGTCAGAACTAGTCGTCAGTGGTCTTCTCCAAGTTCTTCCTTCTCTCCATTTTTTCGATCTGCTCTTTCGAAAGCAACTGTGGTGCAGCTGCCGATGTGGTGGGCAAGTTGTCCACCGAGGACCATTACTGTATGTAATCCGTTAATGCTGCAACCTTCGCCCTAAGCTCATCCTTGGAGATTTTATCCTGCTTTATCAAGTGCACCATGGTGGCCACTGACTCCTCAAGGTGCTTGACCTTCTGCTCTCTGGTTGTGGTCCTCAAGTCAATGGTGGAGATGTTATTACTCACCCCCGCCTGGCCAATAGTAGGTGTTCCAATTTGTGCTGTTCGGGAGCCAAAAGCATCCATTGTTATCTTGGATCGGACCTGGGGCTTCTTTTCCTTCTTCGTTGTGATCTGGGATCGAGCCAAGATGGCCTCCAACCTCACCCTTGTGTCCTTCAGCACTGGGGTTATTTTTTCAAGTTCCTTCTCTAACCACTCGGGCACAGCAGACTTCCCTTTGGGCGAATCATGGCCACCCTCGCCCTTCTCAATCAAAGGCAAGACCCCCGCTTCCTTTTCCCTTTTGGATTCTCCTTTCTCTTTGGTATCATCCTCCTCTTCATCAGAGTCATTAACGAACATGAGGCGCTTGAGAGGTAGCCTGGTGGACGGTTGCTGGATGGGAGTATTCCTTTTGCTGCTTCTTCTTTCTTCTCCTCAATATCCTCGGCCTCGGGGCCTTTGATAATATGGGCTTCAGCCTAGGTTAAGTCCTTTGTATGTTGCTCTTCTGGTGGCTGCCTTTCTTCACCATGTGGTGACTCTTCTGCCTCCACCCCAACGTCCTTTAGCTACTGTGCCACCTCCTCCTCAAGGTCCTCATCGAATGTATGGATGATTTCCTTAGCACCCGAGCCATCCTCCTTGTCCCCACTCTCGGAAGAGCCTGTCTCCTCCTCCTCATAGACCACCCTGTCGATGGTTCAGTGCTCGTACTCAGGGTGCTCGTGATACTCATCAGCCTCCTCCTCAATAAACTTCAAGGCCTCCTACTCTTGTTCCTCCAACTCCTTTGAAATTTGCATCGTGGCTTCCATAGCTAGTGGCCCTGTCGGTGGTTGTAAAGGTTGGGCAGTTGTAAGGACCTAGGCAAGGGTTGCTTGGAGAGTTAGATCCATTAAGATCTGAGAGAGTTCAGGGGGATGTTTTGCATATGTCTTGTAAGGGCCTCGGGCATAGTGGCAGTGGGAATAGGCGATGTTATTGTTGCTAGAGGAAGTGATGTAATTGGCGACATGGTAGCAAAGGAAGGGGGAGTGGTCATGCCAAAAGAGGAATCTATGACGACTACCGACCCAGCCAGGGGCGAAGGGGCAAGATGGAAAAAAATGTCCACTGCCGGCGGAGATGCGGCGACTATAGCTAGGGAGGCGAGCGATGCCACAAGAGGGGCAGGGAGAGTCAATGGAGGCTACAATTCTATTGTACCTACTGCTTGTTTAAGCCTCTTAGGAAACGAGCCTCCCGTTTCTTTCTTCGCTTGGGCCCTAGGATCTGGAGACTACGTGGTCTCTATTCCTTTTCTTTTCTGGGACCTGCTGACTGGAGGAGACTGGGAGGTCCCGCCAGTCGACGTGGTGGCAACAACATCCTTCGTAGCACTCGGCTCGCTTTTAAGCCCCTCATAGGTCAGGACTGCTCCTTGTCGCTTTATATGTGCCACCTGCCCATCGATCCACTCCTTAGTATGAGTTATGATTGCTTGGGTGATGGTGTCCAGGTCATCGACCTCCTGTTCATCCCAATTAATCGACGGTATTGGGAGATTAGCAACCGCAGGGTACCTCGAATGCATGATCGTGGACTCGTCTTCCTTGACTTGGTCCGATATCGGAAATGGTTGCACTCTCCTTAGGAATAGTACCATCATGTGCATGTAGTGCCTTGCGTGCACTTCTTTGTCATCTTGGCAGTCGACCCAGAAATCCTCAATTTGATATTGATGAGCATAGGCTAGCCCCAGTGCTTTCCTAACGTGGCCATGTGGATCCATCCGTGGGTGAGCGATGTGCCAGTCGAAATGGTACTCCTTTAGCTCCTTCTTGGAGTTACCAGCACATTGTGATGTCTGCAATCGATACATGCCCTGGCCAAGGGTCATGGGGTAGGAGATCCCCATTATGTGTTTATTGCTGAAAAATTGCTTGGAGGTGTTGGAGTTGTCGAGAGAGCTCCAAGAGGATGATTCTGTGATTTGGGTACCGAGGCAATCTATTCAGCCTTTTAGAGAAGCCCTGGGCCTAGATGTATGTGAATTTCGGATACTGGATGAAGAGGAAGGCGTATTGCTTTAGAAGCGCTCTGGAACTATGGGAGACTCTCCTCTCGAAGTCCCCGGCAATTAACCTGATAATGTGGCCAATGAAGGTGTCGTTAACCCTGCAATAGTCCCTTTTGAAATTGCGGTACTGAAGTTGTGGATATTTATCAAATGGTTTAAGTCTGCACTTCTGCCCCTGATCTGGTGCCACAAACAGCCTGCTATACTGCCTTTGATCTGCCAAGGAGTATACCAAGTAGGAGGTCATATAGAACTTGGAACTCTTCTTCACGTTAACAAACTGCTCATGGAAGCAGTTACTTATAATTCCCCCTAATAAAATGAGACCTTTGTTGTGATGTCCTTGTTTTCGCGTAGGATCTGCTCAAAATCAGCATGTGGGTCGAAGTTAGATTCCAAATTTGGGATTGTTAGGATCAATTTACAGGGGTTCAGATGTCTCAAGATGGAAAGCTGTCAGGAGATGGCAGTTTGGAGAGGCAGACAGCTAGCGAAAATTTGAGGACAAAAGTTCGGGACCCAGGGCCCAGAGGGCCAAAAGGCGGCCGATGCTAAGTCATTTTGTTTTCGAAGGCTCAGGCTGGTGACATCGGAATGGTGAGCAAACTTCAGTGTTTGTGACGGCAAACACCCAACGGAAGTCCAGGAGGGGAAGTCCAAGGAGGGAAGCCCGTCAGCATGAGTTTATTTCTAATTCAACGGTGACAATTGGCAGGGTAAAGCCCGTAGGTCAGAACACCAAGCGAGGATTTCTGTTAGCAATGGCGGGTGTAAGGCAGACTCCCGGGACACGGAGCTTGGAGGTCAGAACGCCAGTGAAATTTTTTAGCGAGATCTCATGATGAATAGTGGTCTGGGGCCCGGCAGTTGGATGGACGTCTGAACAGCAAGGAGCAGGTTCAGGCTCGGGAGAGGGCTCTGCCATTAGAATTTTGATTTATGCCTCTGCAGCACATGGAAGGGTAGAACCCGGGCATTGCAGGGATGGACAGACATCCCCACGAGGGCGGCTGAAAATGAGACGCGGAGACTGGGCGGCCGGAGGCCGAAGGGCCGAAGGACGAAGCTCCGTCAACGCGAAAAGCAAGCCGACAGTGGGGAAGCAGGCAGGATCTGGAGCACGGGCGGCACCAAGGAGTTTGCTATGAGGGTGGCAAAAAATGGGGTAAGGAGACTCGACGGTCGTAGCCCGAAGGCCAAAGGGAAGGCACAAGTTAAATCACAAGCCAAAGGCGGATGGGAAGGCAGATCCCGTAGACCGGGACACCAAACAAACTTTGCTGTGGGTGACAACAAAATAGCCGAGGCACCCCAGAGGCGGATCCCCGAGGTCTCGAGCCTGAGAGGCCCATCAGACACATTTTCAACTTTTAAAGTTTCATGGTGAGGGGCGTGTCGGGATCCGGAAGCTAGGAGGAAGGGGCAGGTTTGCGGTTGAAGTGCAGCAAAATGCAAGCAGAACTCCAAGGAAGGAAGCCCGACGAGCTGGACCTGGAGAGGAGGATCGCCATTGGCAGGTGTCCAAAGTTTAAACCTGGTCGGCAAAGGCGGGCTTCGGGCCCGGGGCGGACGTTTTCCCTGCGCGAAGAACAGCCGCGGCAGGGAGAAACTCTGGATCAGGGCATTTTACAAGGTTTTCTCGATCTTCTAACACATGGGTTATGAGTGCAATTTGGTGTTCTTTCACTTTATACCCTCCTAACAATTTGTTCATTTATTTAAATCTTTCAAAATCATGAAAAAGATGCACGGGAGGGCAACGGATGGCCTACCTCAAATATGCTAAGTGGCAAGACGTGGGATCCACCTACGTTGGTTTGAATGATGCTGAGGGCAATGATCGTGACATTATCGAAAGCAATGGGCTCCAAATGATAATTTTTCCAATTCGCTCCAATCCTATTTCATGAAAACGACTGCTCGGATTGGGCATTTTATACCCCAACTGCCATGAATGCATGCATTAAATGCAGGTATGGCTACAAGAAAAGTAGTTGGATTTGAAAATAGGTTGGCGATGGCGGCGGGAACATCGGGGCCCGACGACTGGGGGCGTAACGCGACAGCCGCTTTAAAGTTTCTACGTTGGTTGCTTAGTGGCGGTGGAGAGAGATTCAGGGCTCGGAGGGCAGGATTTCGCCAGGGATCCACCGTCAGGGATGGCAGAACATCATAGAATTTTGGGTGCGAAATTCCAGATGGTTGGGCCCAGAACGAACCACGGCAGGTAGGGGACGACACCAACTTCGGACGGTAAAAGGGCCGGCGGGACCCAGGGAGCAGGATGCCATCGGGAGTAAGTCGTCGCGGACGACGGAACTCAAACAGAGCCCTGGAAGAGGAACTTCGGGGTCTGAGACCCGAAGGGCGGGGCGCCACCCGAAAAATTTGACAAGTTTGCGGACAGCGGAAAGGGACTCGGACCCTGAGGTCTCGGATGACATAGAGCAAAAACCGCTGAGAAACGGTGATTCCAGCACAGAAATGCAGAAGCAGAATTCTGGGCGGCCGGGCCTGACAGGGTGCGAGGTCGTTGGTAGGGCCAAACTGCCAAAAGGACCTCGTGAACCCCTGAAACATAGTAAAACCAAAAAAAAGGAGGCATGGTCGATTTATGATGGAACTTTGAAGTAACATCGACCATCCAAGACATCCAAAAGAGGGGCACACAAAACGAGGCGGTGCCAAAAATGACCTGACAAGGCGAAAGAAAAGAGGGTCCCTATTCCGAACGGGGCGTGTGTGCTTAGGGCACAACAGTTTCTACCTCGTTAGTAAGTTGGACTATCTTTTCACTTCCCATGCTCTTAACAACAAGCAACTAATCAACATGACTTGGAGTTCCAATTTGGTTATGATAACCATGGGAGCTTGGAGGAACCTGTGGTTGTTGGGATAAGCCAGGAGTTCCCTTAGCGAAGAATGGAACTGGTGGTTGGGTTTACAATTTAGACACAGGCCCATAATGGGAAGGAGATATTCCTGGGACAATATTGAATAGATGGGTTGGGCTATGCATCGGATATCCCATTGGAGGAAAACCTCCTCCCAAACTTCCTGGTTGAGAGCTGATTTGTTGCTGTAGCTTGATAGCTAGATGATAGACTTTGGATAGAGAGTCAATATCAGCTGGTAGATAATTCCTTTGCAAGAACAAGCCAAGAAAGTGGTCTATAACCCTAAAGTAAGCTTGGATGGCACTATTCTCAGTGACTAGATAGGGATCCTACAATATCCTATACATTCACTGGAATCTGGTATTGAATAATGACAAGGATTCACCTAGTTCCTTCCTGATAGTAGCAAATTGGTGATATAGAAGAGTTGGGTCCACATAAACCTTAAATTGGTTAATGAAAGCATTTTCCAAATGTGTCCAAGTCAGAATGGAACCTTGAGGGAGATTAAGGTACCAATTGTAAGCCATATCCCCCAAGGAGTAAGGGAACAACCTATAGACCACATCATGGTGAGCTATCTGAGCTCTAGTACAAGCATCCTTGAAAGCTTGTATGTGCTCCTCAGGACTTCTTGACTCACCATGAATATACTTAGGTCAGAATTTTCCAAGGTTCTTGGGCATATCATGAAAACCTCGAGGGATAGTCCCCAATGGAGAGGGATTATTCTGAAAGAATGCCATTGGTGGGGGTGGTTGAGCTAGCTGTTGTATGGGTTGAACCAGCTATGATGACAGTTGAAATGGATGTGATGGTGGATTGATAGCTACGCACTGGGGTATTGGTGAAAAGCCTAGTGGAGTGAGCAAAGCTGATAAGGGTGGTATGATAGTTTCCCCAGCCTTGTGATTTTTGTGTCTTGTTAGGGTCTTGAGTTCTATGAAAGGTGATGAATTTTCAATTGATCAAAGAACTCTGTGAGGCCTTTCTAGGGAGAAAAACCCTGTTTTATCTAGTTTACCCTTCTAGGCCCTCCTTCTAGCACCAGTCTCTGTTGACGTCCCTTTTGGCACAGCAACATGCAAACAAAATATTGATATTTTGTTTCTCCTGAAAGAGAAAGATGATCACATGGATATCTTAGCTCACAAGGTCTATGTACTTGGTTCTCAACTATGCTGATGTCCCTCAGTGGTCAATGCAATAGTAATATTCAAGGGGCCTGCTGGTGTTGGGCTTTTGGATTGTTCTAAGATCAAACATGAAATGAAACCTAATTTAATTGTGGTTTTAAATAAACAACAAAAGATAGATCAAGGTTTTGAAATAGAAAAGAACAATACTTCATCCAATCTTAACCAAACTTGTTAACTTCAAGGAATTATAAACTAAAACTACAGAACAAGATAAGCTTGTGATTGACACACAACCTCTTTCATTCTCAATGCTAATTTGAATAAAAAAATTTCAGCTACTATTTAAATAAAACACAAACAACCTTTCATTCCTTGAAGACTTCACAAATCAAATGATCAATTAAGACAAATATCATTCAGGAACAGAACATGAAGTAGATTAAACTCTGATTGCTTCTACTATTAATAAAATAGATAAGCAATATTTACAAAGCTAGTACCATCACCAGTGTACAGAGAATTTGTGGCTCCAGATTGTTCCCAACTACACTAAGAGAATTTGGAAAATACATTACACTATGTCCTAAAATCTAACTGCTAAACCAGAAGACAAGAGAAGTGCCCATTACTAAGAATCAAGATACAACTCTATCTCCTTTGGTCAACTGTCTAACTCCTAACAGTTCTAACCTAGAAAACCTAACTTTCTTCTAAATCCTTCTAACTTTTTACACAGAGGCCAAAATTCCTTATATAAAGAATGTACCAACTTGAATGTGTTATCCCCTACACTAGGGTTTACAAAATATCTGCCGACTGTAGGAGAGTCAGCTCTTAGACCTTTCTGAGGAAAGTCAAAACTACATTTAATGTGAAGCCCTATTGTCCATGCTGATGACGGCTTGATCTGGGAATGATCTGTAGATCTTTAGCAGGTGCAACATTAACTCTCCTGTCTCCGTGTCTGCCTTCGAACTCTGTTGGGGTCACCTTGAATACTTAGAATATCTCAATTAATATTGATCTACCTCTTTGATAGTAGTCACTACAACTGTCCTTGTGAGTCACAATTTTCTCTTTCCTTTGGCTTCCTTCATGTTCTGGACTTCTCTATATGTTGACCATCCTCCTGAAGCACCATCGGGCCTCCTTGTAGATCTGAACACCATCGCTGAGCCGATCCATCACCCTTTGATCTCAGAACGAATCGATATTGCTTGCATTCTATAGATTTCCTTCACAAGAATAGTCAATTAGTCAAACTGGGCCAATGAGTCACTCTTTTGGCTCCTTCTGATTGGTCAGGCATATTGCCAAGCGAGCTCCTCAGATGATCAAAGGTGAACCGATCAATACCCCATATTAGTCAGACACCATTGGTGTCTCCCCAATGCGATGATATCGCCCTTAGCAACCATCGGCATGACACTAGACAATCGACAAGACGTCATGGCAGGCTCTTATCAGTCATACTGATGTCCTTTACTCATGAATCGACTGCTCTCGGCAAGACCTAACCACATCGGCAAGAGGTCATTTCAAAGTCCTTCTCCTGGCGAGTCCATCTTTCATGTCGGGAAGACCATCGTTTGTCACTGTGACCTCATCGTGAAGCCTCTCCTTGCATTTGGAGTCTCCCCGAGTTCCTTTTATTCCCCCGAGCTTACTTGTTCTTTCGGTGTGACACAAGCAAGTTGGCGAGATGTTTCACCAATGGCTAAATTTTTGGGTGAGCTTCCTCGTGTAGGCGAGACTCTTCTAGCTCAGGGAGATCTCACCCCGAACTCCTATTCTCTTACCGATCCCTCCTTGTCTTTGGCAAGACCCCCTCAATCTCGGGGAGACCTTTTATCGATCCTCTTTATGCTTCTGGAGTCTCCCCGATTTCCTTTGTTCTGGTGTGAGTTCTACTCTTCGGAAAGACATCTTGCCGAAAGCATTATCTTTTGGCGATCTCCTATCATTTTGGGGAGACACTTTGTGGTCGTTGAGACCTTTTAGTGACCCTAGATCACTATGCTGATGGTGCTTTTGTTGCTAGGACCTCATGGCGAAGTCTTCCTTACCTCCCAGTGGGCCCATTCTGTATGTCAGGGAGACTATAATGTTTCGGGGAGACCTCTCTTCATGTCGGCATGACTTTCTATGGTTGGCAAGACCTTTTTCCCAAGCCACTTTTCTCTCGGTGAGCCTCCTCTGTGTCACTGAGACTTCCTTCGGTCGGTGAGAGATTACACCGAGGGCATCATTTTTTGGCGAGAGCCCATTTTGAATGACTGTCGAGGAGACCTTTCTGTAGTTATACCGACATGTATTCTTTTCATTCCAAATGTGTTGTTGTAACATTCTCTCATCGGGGAGACATCCCACAGATCACCTTATGTCTCACCGAGATGCAACTTGAGTCTCATGTGGGTCGCTATGACTTACCAGAATCGGGGAGACATCATATCGATCACCTTATGTCTTATCGAAAATCTCCTTGAGTCCACCCTTCTAGTCATTGAGACATATTGATTCTCTCACCGAAGACCACCGATAGAATCCCCTTGTGTAGTGTCGGTGTGACCTGAAGACCTTGCTGAGACATCTTGGAGCCGTGAATGCCTCTCGCTGAGAGGAATATCTTTCTCCATGATCGGTAAGACATGAGCCCTTTCGAGGAGACATCTCCCCGAAAGGAAACTCCCATCGAAGTGTTAGACCCTTTTTGCTAGTCGGTGAGACTTCGTGAACTCTCTGAGACTTCTTGGCCGGGAGAAAACCTTATGCCGATATATGAATCCTTTTGATAGTGGTCGGTGAGACATGGAGACTTCGCTATCACCTCACCCTGAAAACAAACTTATGTCGATAGGAAACTCTTAGTCGCCAAGACGATGAATGATGTCTTAGCGATAGATGCCTGCATATGATTTTTGATCATTGTGACATCGTTGGGGTCTTGTCGATAGGCAACATAGACGCATATTGACATAATGCACTGGTAGTCGGCAAGACATCTGCAAGGTCTTGTCGACTTTCTTCTTAGAGGAGAATTGTGACCAACTGGACTGAGGAATGAATTCCAACTGAGCCGCTTTTGCTAATATCATCACGTGTGTGATTTAATCCTGCAAAACAAAGGTCTGCATTAGTCCTAAAGCATATGAAACATATTAAAATAAATCATTATGTTGCTTATGATTATTTTATTCAATTTTCAACAAGAAGAAAACCAACTCAAGCTGAGATAGAACCAGAATTAAATCAAATAGATTAAAAGCCAAAATTAGGAGGAAAACACAAGAATTCCAAAGAGGAAAGAAAATAACCAAAGCAGAGTAATCAAAAGAGAAAGGGGGACCCATTTTGATCCAAATCTAAGTGGGGTGGTTATGCAAGGCATATCACAACCCTTTGAGATGTTATCTATTCTAAACATAAGAGTTTCCCAAAAGTATTTTCAATACTTTCAAACACCTCCTAACCCCAAAAATCCAAAGGGAGAGTTGAGAGTCAAACCTAAGTAGGGGCTAAAGAAAATGAACAAGGGCTGATGCAAGAAGTTGGGTACACAAAAAGCTCAAAAAGTGGAAATGTTTTTGCTGTTTTTCAAAAAATTTCACACTTGGACTAAAAATTTTAGGCACTTACACAGTAAATCATAAAAAAAGTTAGTAATATGAAATCTAGCATTTTGAATCTAGTTTCCAAATATGGAAATTATTAAAATACCTAGATTATAGAAATTAAATTTTGATAGGGATCTATAAAAACCACTTTTTAAAAGTCCCTGTTTTTTTACCATACCAAGCAGGTGTACGGACAACACTTTTTGACCTAAATAAAATTATTTTGTTAATTATTTTTGGGAAAAGAGAGCTAACAACATGAAGTTTGATGTGGATTTTTTTTTGTAATTTTTGGTTGAATATATATATTTTTTTATTAAATTTTTATTGGCCTTAATTGATTTTTTTTAAATCAATGTGTACGGACAACATAATTGGACCTAAACAAAACATTTTTTGACTCTTTTTTTTTAATGCATAGATAATTGTCTGAAGTTTGATGCCATATAATTTTTTTTACAAGAAACTTAACCAATAAAAAGTTATTAAAAAACCAAAAAAATTGATATTTCAAGTTTAAGGACTAGTTTGCTTAGAAATTAATTAAAAAATAGTAAACATAATCCAATCTTAACAAAATTTATATATTTAGAAAGTAGACATTGTGTTATCTAATTGGTTTTAATTTTATAGATTCATTCAGACAAAAAGTCCATCAGCTATGTTGTCAAAGTTGGACATTCTTCTTCAATCTGCCTTAGTTTTTTAGTTGCAAGTCAAAGGCTAAGGCTCAGATTGCCAAGCCTTTTGCAAGCCTAAAACCAAGGCTAGATGTTGTGTGGAAATTCAATTTTGAAATAACATGTACGTGTTGCAGAAATGTGTACGTGTTTCATAACGCATACGCGTTACCCATTGACCCGTTGGGAAAACACAACGTGTATGCATTATGAAACGTATATGCATTTTTTGAACATAACGCGTACGTATTTCTAATGTAGCTATTTTTCCCTAACTTAGAAAATACTGGTAAAACACAATTTTCCTGCAACATTCCTTTTCTGTAGTACAATCTGAAAGTGTCATTTTCTGCATTTTTTATTGCAAATTTGTCTTGTGCAGGGCATATTCTATTCAAATTGTTAGAAGAGACATAGTGCAGGTTGAATTTTCTGAAGTGGAATCAAGTGCAAGAACTTTTTACAAGAAGATTTGGAAAAAATAAATTTTTGGATGTACTCATGATTTTTTTGTACTTCAGAGTTTATAGAAAAAATGATCTTCATAGTACATAGTTTAATTTGAATATTTGAAGGAGGTGGAAATTTGAAAATAGGTTTCTTGAATTATTGTTTTTGTCATCAAAGAGGGTTTGGTAACCATGGGTGATAAGCAAAGACCAAAAAAAATATGTAGAAAGTTAATGACACTCAAAGAAATTCAAGCTATTAAAGATAAGGAAGCAAAAAGACAAAGGGGAAGGAGAGAAAGGATTCGTCAAATGAAAGATTTGGAAGCATCCAGTTCCAAGAATGTTGAAGAGGAAGCCATGAATGATGAAATGAATGTAGATGATGCAAATGTGGAGATGGTGAATATGGAAGAAAATGCAATTACAGAGACAAACCCAACTGTGCCTTCAACTTAAACTTTGAATGATATGCAAAAAACTTCGGGCGTGTCGTCAAATCCACCTCCCAATGATATGGAAAATGCACCTATTCAAACAATCTATCCAGGTATGTGTTCAAACCCAAGTTTTCATAATATTGATATTGCTTGTTTAGATGAAGCTGGATAGACCATTGATGAGATCAATAATATTAGGGTTGAAACAATGCAAAAACAAGAAAATGATGAAATTATATCTTATGAGAATGTAAATGGGAATGAAATCCCTAATATTGATGAAAATGAGATTGAAATCCCTTTTACATTTGAAAATGAAAATGAAACTCCATCTATGGATGAAGGTGAATTTTTTTTTTTTACAATTGAAACAAATGTGCTAGATAACCTTCGTGGTAGAGTTTCTTCAAGAAAAAATAGCAATTATGGAAATAAAATATATCAAATGTTTTTTTATAGAAAGAAATTAGGATTCCAATGTCAACGCATGGTGCAATTGATGAGAACGTTGAAAATGAGAAAAGTGATGAAAAAATTAGGTGTTTTTGTAAAACTAAAAATGAAAGATGATTCAGTGGAACAAGTCATATCTAGTGTTGCTAATGCCATTGATGTTATTGGTAAGAAAAGTTGATCAAAAGATAAGAATGTGGCTCATCGTGCAATAACAACTGCTCTAGTTGATAAAGTAGCTTCAAATAAAAGAATGTTAAGTAAGATTAGTAAATGTATAAACTTAAATCCTAGAACTTTGATAAGAGCTGCTAAAAGAAAAGAAAGTATTGAAAAGGATCCTATTAATCAATGTTGGAGTTTTAGTGGTAGACTCCCAAGATCAGACATGAAATTAACTAATGAAATTATATCTTTAATCAAAAAATTTTGGCATGATAATACAAGAGTATCACCTAACATTAGAGATGTCTTAAAATTAAGGATGGGTTCCAAAATTTGTGAACCTCATCCAAAGCATCTCTTAGATATGACTCAAACTGAATTATATAAAAAAAAATTAGATGCTTCAATCTTACCATTGAATATTAGCATAAGTCATTGATCATTCAAAAAGTGTAAACCTTTTTATGTTAGAATTACTAAGCAATGAGTCTCTTGTTGTTGTAAGACTCATGTACAAATTCATTATTATTATGATATATTTCGATATATATGATGCACTTTGCATGCTAACCAAATTATGCAGGACATATGTTGTATTGATATGCCACCTGAAAGAATCAAATATTTTATAGCCGGTTTGTTTTGTAATCCCTCTTTAAATGGAAACTCATTTTTTTTAAAAGCATGCATTTCTGGAGAATGTGATAGATGTGGTAACTTTTCTTTATTAGGAGAATGTATGCATGAAAGTAGATTAGATGAATTTGGAAAACAATTAATGGATGTAAAAAAATTTAAAAATATTGAGTATTCTTTAAAAGAAGGAAAAAATGGAAAATGTGTGAGCTAATTGTGGAAAAAGTTAGTGTGCATGCTTTTATTACTGAATTTAAAGATAAGTTTGTACCTAGATATGTTCAACACTCTCAGAATTCCCATTGGCTTGATAATCAATTTCGTTTATGTAAAAACACATTCCCAATTGGAACTATATTGTCAGTTGTTGATTTTGCTGAAAATTATACTCTTGCTCCACAAGAAGAAATTCAATCACAATATTATAATTCAGTGCAAGTAGCTATATTTGTTCACATTGTTTATAGACATGCTGAAGATAGTACAGAAGATAATAGAAATTTTTTGAGAGAGTACCATTTTTATGTAAGTGATAATCAATTACATTCATCTGAGTTTGTACAATATTGTTTTGATATATTTTATAAAAATTTAAAAGAGAGAGGAATTCAAATGCTAGAACATCTCATATGGTCAGATAATTGCATGGGTCAATTCAAAAATGCTAGAATGTTTTATTGGTTATGTAGAGTTTATAAGGAAAATAATATCCAACACATATGGAGTTTTTTTGAAGCTGGTCATGGTAAGGGAGAACATGATGGAGCATGTGCATGTGTGAAAAGAGCTCTTGCTAGAGAGCAACTAAAATTTGAGGATGCTACGAAATTTAGAGATGCACGTGCAATTGTAGATTGGTGCAATACCAAATTATCTACAAGAACAAGTGAGAGCTCAATAATTCAACACTTCTTTTGGTTAGTTGAAGAAAATGATATTTTTTCTCGACAAGATTGTGAAACAATTAATGGAACTGCAAAATGGCATTCATTTAAGAGTTTGAATGCAAACACATTGACAATATGGACAAGGGAGTTGGCATAGATTTGTCAATTTTGTATTGTAGGTGATTGGAAGGCATGTGAAAATATGGAATGGGTCGAACAATGGCAACAAAGAGCTTTAACACCTACATCAACACATGTTCAACATGGAATGACAATTGAAGATAATAAAGTGTTTGCATCAAATGATTATGATCGTGTTTCGGATCTTGTACAAGAAGGTACATTATTTATTATGTTGGATTTTGTATGTATGCATGTTTATATGTGAGTTAAATATAAGTCACTCTTTATTGAATTTTGTATTTATTTTTGTAGGACATG
Source organism: Sequoia sempervirens (assembly GCA_007258455.2). Taxonomy (NCBI): domain Eukaryota; kingdom Viridiplantae; phylum Streptophyta; class Pinopsida; order Cupressales; family Cupressaceae; genus Sequoia; species Sequoia sempervirens. The sequence continues at coordinate 48,596 of VDFB02175884.1, read as the reverse complement.
TGTATGTAGTTGTTGCACCTCAAGGGAATGAAGAGCAGACAGAGTACTGGTTGGCTAGATGTGTTGAGAGAAAACATAAGTTGGTACATACTAGAGTGGATGATGACAACTTTGAGTATCCAACTAGTTTAGTGGTTGTTGTTGGCACCTGGCTTCAAAAATATTTGATGAGAAATTATGGCTTGCTTGCATTTGAAGATTATGAAAGACACAAGAAGATTATACATTATTCACATTTGATTTTGGCAACCAATATAAAACTAGTTTTAAGATATCAAGGGAGGCCTGCTAATAAAGTTTTATGGACACTTTCAATGGATGATCCTGAGACAATCATAGATGCATTACAAAAAAGAGAGGATGTGTAGATGGTACAATAGAGTAAATAAATATTGGTAAGTATATCTAGTTGTATATATATTCAATTGATATATATATATATATATATATGTCTTTAATCATTTCATAATTAAATTTTTATATCATTTTTTGTTTCAGGTCTCCCAAAATTAGATGCTTTACAAAAAAGAGAGGAGATACACATATATTACGATGGAATTCGAATCTAGAGACAGGTAACTATATATAGTTCTAGATACATTTAATTGATACTTTATAATTGATTTCATATCCCCTTAAGCCATTCTCTTAAAACCTCTTAAGTCATCCTCTTATGTACCATTAATCCATCCTCTTGCATCCCCTTAAGTCATTCTATCAACTACCATTAATCCATCCTCTTAGGACCCCATAATCCATATCCTCATATATCTACCCTTAATCTGTCCACTTGCATCCACTTAAGTCACTCTCTCAACACCCCTTAATTCATCCTCTTAGGACCCCTCAATCAATATCCTCATATATCTACCCTTAATCCATCCACTTGCATCCCCTTAAGTCACTCTCTCAACACCCCTTGGGGTTTAAATTCATTCTCTCAACTCCCCTTAATCCACCCTCTTGCATCCCTTCAATTCATTCTATCAACTCCCCTTAATCCACCCTCTTCCATCCCCTTAAGTCGTCCTCTTAAAGGACACTTAAGTCATATCCTCTTACATCTCCTTAATCCACAATCTTGCATCCCTTAAGTAACTCTCATAATTCCCCTTAAGCCATCCTCTGAGGGCCTATTAAGCCATATCGTAAGGTTCATGACATGCATCCCCTTAATCCACCCTCTTCCATCCCCTTAATCCACTCTCTTACATCCCTTCAAGTCATTCTATCAACTCCACTTAATCCAACTTCTTACATCCCTTCAAGTCATTCTATCAACTCCCCTTAAACCACCCTCTTGCATCCCCTTAATCCACTCTCTTACATCACTTTAAGTCATTTTATCAACTCCCCTTACTCCACCCTCTTACATCCCTTCAACTCATTCTATCAACTCCCCTTAATCCACCCTCTTGCATCCCCTTAATCCACTCTCTTACATCCCTTCAAGTCATTCTATCAACTCCCCTTAGTCCACCCTCTTACATTCCTTCAAATCATTCTATCAACTCCCCTTAATCCACCCTCTTGCATCCCCTTAATCCACTCTCTTAAATCACTTGAAGTCTTTTTATCAACTCCCCTTTATCCACCCTCTTACATCCCTTCAAGAAATTCTATCAACTCCCCTTAATCCACCCTCTTACATCCCTTCAAGTCATTATATCAACTCCCCTTAATCCACCCTCTTGCATCCCCTTAATCCACTCTCTTACATCACTTGAATTCATTTTATCAACTCCCCTTAATCCACCCTCTTACATCCCTTCAACTCATTCTATCAACTCCCCTTAATCCACCCTCTTACATCCCTTCAAGTCATTCTATCAACTCCCCTTAATCCACCCTCTTGCATCCCCTTCATCCACTCTCTTACATCACTTTAAGTCATTTTATCAACTCCCCTTAATCCACCCTCTTACATCCCTTCAACTCATTCTATCAACGCCCCTTAATCCACCCTCTTACATCCCTTCAAGTCATTCTATCAACTCCCCTTACTCCACCCTCTTGCATCCCCTTAATCCACTCTCTTACATCACTTTAAGTCATTTTATCCACTCCCCTTAATCCAACTTCTTACATCCCTTCAACTCATTCTATCAACTCCCCTTAGTCCACCCTCTTACATCCCTTCAAGTCATTATATCAACTCCCCTTAATCCACCCTCTTGCATCCCCTTAAGTTGTCCTCTTAAAGGATCCTTAAGTCATACCCTCTTAGGAACCGTTAAGCCATATCATAGGGTTCATGCGATGCATCCTCTTAACTCCCCTTAAGGCATTCTCTTAAGACCCCCCTTAAGCTATATATCCTCTTAGGTCCCCTTAATCCATCCTATGGCTAACATCATTTGAATTTTTATGGAATTTACTATATATAGTTCTTTTCTTGCATGAATTTTTTACTTAAATGACTCATAAAAATTGTAGTTACTTACATTAATTATTTTTTCAACTTCTCATCAAGTCGGTCTATGATGTGATTGTTGAACTGAAAAACTATTTTATCAAGAGACTATGTAAATATCAATTTTTGGTATTCACCTAAAAGTTGATAAGCTTTAATTGTATCTACATGCACATATATGTTCCATCATGTTATATAGTTGTATTAAACATTTTGATGTACATTATATATGTTTGTTCGATGTCACTTTTAAAATATCTTGTTCCAATTTTATAGATTATACATGTTTCATGTGTTCTATTTACCACATTTTATATAATTATTCAATTGTATAGATTATACATTTTATACATACAAGGAGATAGTTTTTTTTTTATTGATTCAAATATTTGCTATGTAATTGGAAAATAGTTAAAATTACTTGCCCTTAATTTATTATGAATATGATTTAAGAAACTATTTAAGGAATGTTTTAATTTGTCACCTAACCATGTGATAAATTATATATATGAAATTTGATTCTAGATAAGAATTTATATAGTGCATGTATTACTTGAAAATTAGATAAAATATAAATATAGATATGTATGAATGCATATAATCATGAAAATGAACATAACACGATCTCATAATTGACTGCATATATAATCATCATATTAAAGTCAACTGATATAAATAAACACACATATGATAATAACATGTTCAAAATAAAACTAGAGATCTAGATAGTCCATAAAATTTATATGTCAAGTCCAACACATATATTGAAATAAAACTAGAGATCTATAGTCCATAAAATATAAAACCATCTAACTTTCAGGCTGATCGGTCAAATCAAGTCTCCTCTTTGTTCCATGTTGACTAGATGTACCTGCATCATGCTATAAAAGAGTACAAGAAACTTGAAATTAGATTTAAATTTATTTAGAAATTTTGATATAATTAAACATATTTAAAATTGAAAATATAAACTTTTAGATTAAAAAAAAAACTAATTAAACATCGAGTAAATATAGTAAAAATGATTTCTAGTATGCATAAATTACCATATGGTCATGTGAATCAACTGGCACATTTTCTTCAATGAGTAGCATAAATGTCAGTTGAGAAGATGCAAATGCCTAATCTACTATATCTTGCATATTCATATAAAGCAAACAATATGTGAAAACCTCGAATATATATATATATAAAAGGTCAATAAAAATTGTATAGGAGATTTAAAGTAAATTTTACAACCTCGAATGATATGACCTCATGATTTCCCATGCATAAATGTCGATGATGTATCAAGTGTGCGGCCCACCATGGGTATCTCATCAAATCCCTGCATATAGATGTACAACAATTCGTATAGATCATTCACATATGTGTATGAAAATGATAAAATTAAATTCGATCTATGATGTGTATTTAATTTAAACTTAACAAACTTTTGAAAGCACGCACCTGAGCTGATGATGTCCTAGGAGCGCTCACAACTATAACTTGTGGTTGGTCAATACTAGGGATAGTATGACCTCTTTACATCTAGATATTATATATCAATTCACACATGTGTACAAATTCAAATTAAATTAGATATATATATCCACACAAATTATTTAATATCTCATCAAATCCTTGCATATAGATGTACAACAATTCATATAGATCATTCACACATGTGTATGTAAATGAAAAAATTAAATTAGATCTATGATGTGTATTTAATTTAAACTTAACAAACTTTTGAAAGCACACACCTGAGTTGATGATGTCTCAGGAGTGTTCACCACTGTAACTTGTGGTTGGTCAGTACTAGGGATAATATGACCTCCCTGCATCTAGATATAATATATCAATTCACACATGTGTACAAATTCAAATTAAATTATCTATATATATATCCACACAAATTATTTATAATCTCATCAAATCCCTGCATATAGATGTACAATAGTTCGTATAGATCATTCACAAATGTGTATGTAAATGAAAAAATTAAATTACATCTATGATGTGTATTTAATTTAAACATAACAAACTTTTGCAAGAACACACTTGAACTGATGATGTCTCAGGAGTGCTCACCACTGTAACTTGTGGTTGGTCAATACTAGGGATAGTATCACCTCCCTGCATCTAGATATAATGTATCAATTCACACATGTCTACAAATTCAAATTATATATATATATATCCACACAAATTATTTAATATATTTTGGTTCAAGTACCTGTCCAAAAGGTGAGGGGTATGTGCAGGATCATCATGGAAAAAACAGGCCCTTAAGTGGCAAAAAATTCAAAAAAAATAGAGTTAGGCAACTTGACGTAAAAATTTGAATAAGTTATCTATATTATTTCAAAAATATGTAAGAATAGAATCTGTAGAAAATTGAATATAGTTTCTAAACTACTAGGTTTATTTTGAAAAAATAAAAATCTATTTGGTGAAAATTTGAAATTTCAATGCAGTAGTACTTAAATTTCAGAGAAAAAATAAGAACTATGTGTCTGTCTGACCACCCTAACCACAATAAAATTATAATATTTTTTTATAATATTTTAGATATAAGTAAAGGACTCATGTCCCAATGTGATGCATATTTTTTTGTAATTTTTTTCCAAGTAAATAATTAATTATAGATTTTTTATTACAACTTTTAAAAAATATAAAAACTCGTATGTCTGACCACCTTAACTTGGTCAAAAATTCATGAAATTCAATTCTTTTTTTTTTAATCCTATAGTACGTGAATCGTAGAAGTTGACACATATTTTGGATTCAAAAAATGTAATACCGTTTGAAAGTTATAGATGTTTTTCAATTATCCTATCAATAAGGATTTTAGTCATAATTCAAATAGAAAATGAATAATAATTATTTATTAAATTCAAAGTAAAGCACAATTTATATTGGTGGAAAGCTAAGAATATACTTTAAAAACCCTTTTCATTTCATCAATTTTGGGGGGAAAAAGTCATCAACCACATGGGCTATCATATCACTTACATATCGCCACTTTTTGGCCCATCATGATCCTGCACATACCCTGAGCCCAAATCTACAGCACTCGACATATACACACAATGATCATATTGAGTTTCAAGCATCACATCATCATGCGTCTACACCAAACACAAACTTATTGAATTAATATTATATTATATATATATATAGTTTGATGTTATTATTTACATGAATTTTTTACATTTCAAACTTGAATTAAATTTAAGTTCAAAAGATGAACATACCTATGTAGGACGATCCTCAAAATATAGTAAATTTAGGTATGACCCTGTCCCTGATGCATGTTCCTCACCTAAAGTGGATGTCTAAGTATCCCTATAGCCCGAGCCTCCATGCTCTCTATTGGCCACTTCAGTGGCCACATGTGTAGTCTGCTGAGTGAGATGTCCTGAAAGTGAACTCAATGCTCCTAATGTTGATAACATGGTTTGATGTTGAAATGCAGTGGGAACATCAGGAGAAGGAGGAGGAACAATAGGAGCAAATGGAGCACGTCGTTGAGGATTGACATGTGCTCCTAGTCTATGTTGGGGCATGCCACGCCCAAGTCCCTGAAATGACCTCATATCAAAATAGTTGGGTTTTTTACCCAACTCAAACTCAACCCATAACTTAATCAAAAATTATAAGGGCACCTCACTGTTGCCATGTGGTGAAGTATCAAACACCATCCACCATCTCTCCCAAAAATGAGTAGCTATCTGTAGGTGCCTACACCATAAAATTGAAATTCATTTTTTTGTGGGTGGTATTGGTTGGTTTGTTTGGGGGTTCACAAAATATTGGCTTATGGCTTGTTTAGTAATTTTTAGGTCATTGATTTCTTTATATGACAATCTATCTGCATAGAATTGTCTCATCTCTTCTCTCCATTGATGGAACCTATCTAGGTATGCATCGATAGATCAAATAGAATCGACAATAGTTTGCATCATAGATGCAAACCGTGCGAGATGTGGAGGAACTCTAGTCTCATTTTTTATGAGATCTATATTTCCTTGAATGACAATCAAGTTTTCTTGAATATTCTCTCTTAGTTGATCTTGGTCAACCAGAGGAGGGGTTGGGGGGTTAGGTGGTGGAGAATGTGGAGGTGTGCTAGGGTTTTGTTCATGTGCTGGACTAGGATGTACGCCGAGATCTATAGGGATTTCTTGATCAGGCATGAAATCCTCAAAATTAAATAGTGGATCCATCTGAGCAATGATATGGCAACTGCATGTTAAACAATTAAAAAATATATATCAACAAACTAATTAAATAATGCACACAATTTGAAATTTATTTAAAAATCACATTGAACATGCACAAATTCAAAATATATTTCATTTGAAGACCATTCGATTTATAACATTAAAAAATCCATAACATTAAAAATTCATATAACATGTACACACATTAAATTGAGTCTAGTGTGGGGTTGTTTTTGATAAAAGGGTAAAACGGGTTTTACAGGTACCCGAAACCACAATGTTTACAATAATAAAGAGAGAACACAAAAGTCCAACCAAAAAGACCAGCTGCTCAAGAAAAGATCAACAACAACCACATGAGACAGAACAAAAAGGTCAAACCAAAAAGATTAGCAAAGTTAACACAAAAACCCCAGTTGTTAGCTCAGAGTCTTGAGGACAGACTCTGTATCCGCCTCCAAATTATGCATATCACTGACTCCCTTTTTAAAAATTTGGATCATCTTCGAAGTAGGGGGGACCTTGCTCTTCAGATTGGCTCTGGTTCTTTTGGAAATGCCTGCGTCCATATCCTGGCTTTTGTCCTTAGTTTCCTCCAGATCCACCACCAAAGACCCCTGCTGGGCTTTATCAAGCTTTTTTGTCATCGCGTTAATGATAATGGCATTGTGTCTTGCCATTCAGTTGTTTTGCTCCACAATAGTTTTGATGGCATTCCTTATATTCTCAACCTTGGAGTCTATATTTCTGTTGTTGTGACCTTGAACCCCACTATCCATCTCTTTCTTTTCAATCTTCGCAATCTTAGCACCCAGCTCTTCAATCTCAGTGAAAGTCCATTCCAAAAGTTTGAAGTGGGACTGAGAGTTGGTTTTGGCTAGGTTCAAGACATCCAGAGAAGGCTCCATACCGGTATTAGGACAAGTTATCTCAGGGTTAGGAGTAATAGGGTAGTCATCCTATTTATCTGGCAAAGGATCAGCACAAAACTCTTTTTTGTTAGCATCAGACTCCTTCGAATCAGAGGGATCTTCGGAGTAGGAAAAAAGGGTTTTGGCTTGGGTTTTTTTAACAATAGAACTAGTCATTAGGGAAGGGCTATCAGGCTCAAGCTCAGCTCGGGCTTTACCAAAAAGGGGTGTAGGGTTTTTTTTCCCAGAAGAGACAGCATGCAAGCTAAGAACATTTCTAGCCGAACTAGAGTTAGGCAGATACTCCGAGCCACTGGGCTCAGTGTCTTCACTCTCAGAATCTGAAATAGTTTCTAGAATAGCAGAGGTGGGCATTTTTTTGAAATCGTCAACAATCAACCTTATTAACCCAGTCTGCAGGATGGGGAATCTTTTAGGATTTTTCTTGTTATCCTCCACACTTTTCTTCAAGGAACATAAAAGATAATAGGGGAAAGAGACCCTAACCTTGTAGTGGAAATGATTGAGAAGATCAAAGTGGTACCCATAGACTCTGGTGAAGCGCCTGTCCACCGTAATGTACTCCATGATGACCCACGAAACTCCTTTCCACATGGCCTTTATTGTGTCTGCATCGAAGTAGCTGTTTGCAATTTTAACAAGATTCTGCTTTTCTTTGTCCATTTTTGGGAAATTAGATCATGGCTTCATCAAAAAAAAGCCCTGTCCCTAAAGAATTTATTCGCTTCAGTCGATAAGCCTGTAACATCAGCGATTAAATTTTCGCTAAGCTCCACATTCCTGCCAAATAGTGTCAAATTTCCATTATTCTAGTTTTTAACAAAGAGGTCTGTGGCCTCCTAGTTAGAGCCATGGAGCTTCTCTAGGAAAGGAAGCAACCCTCCGCTTTTAACCTTATTCTAGGCCTTGGCATTTTTCATGTGTGTATCATAGATGTCCGGCTCAATTCGCTTTCTGTCTCCTCCCATTTCAGCTGACACAGTGGGGTAGACCCAAGAAAAATATTTACTAAATTTGGCCCTGCCAAATCTAAGAACCCATAAAGCGTGCAGAGCTTTCTTACGGATTAAGCTGCTGGGATCAGTCCCATGCCATCTAATGATTGTGATTTGAAAGATCTAGCATGTCCTCATTAAAGGGATAACACGTCACTTTTCCATGTGACTTATCATAATTTAATAGGGTGCAAACATTAGAGTTTAGGTCGCTAATATTATGCCAGGTGCGCACCTCTTTATTTCTCACTCCTTCATTAGCAAAAAAATTTGCAATAGCATTGGCTTCTCTGTAAGCATGCAATATTTTAACTTTATCAAATTTAGCCAAAGTCAATATGGCATCCTCAACCCACGATTTAATGGTCCACGAGGGGGAGACTTGCCACAGAGGCAGTCGATTATGTTTTTGGAATCTCCTTCAAGCCACAGATTCTTAATGTTAAGACTTTGGGCTAAATTTATAATGTGAAAAGCTCCAGCAGCCTCCGCTAGATGATTAGTGTGGGGTTGTTAATATGAAGGGTAGAAATTAAATTATGGGTTTTTATTAAAATTTATTTAATCTCATTCATTATTTTCAATAAATAATAAAGATAAGAATGAAAAATTAATAGAAGACATTGAAAGGGACACATAGATATATATGCTAGTGATCTAATTGCAATGTAAAAAATATATAAAAAATATGAGTCAAGCTCTATGCACCAAATTTTGAGAACTTATTTGATCCCCTTAAGAAATGTCAAATTCCCTCTTAAGACATTGATTTATGATTTAGTTTGATAGGATGGCTTTTAAGGGGATCTATGTGTAGTAAGGTCCTAGGAAAAAATGGTCCATGGCTTAAGGGAATAAAATTTGGTGGAGTTGCCTAAGGCAACCAAATTTCATTTTAAGGTCCTACAACAAAATGAATAGATGTATTAATCAAGTATGACATAGAATTTAATTAAATCCGATGACATAAATTGATTTATCTAAATTTTCAAATTTCATGATAAGAGACACAAGTTCTGTATAGTGGGACAAAGTAGTTAAGAAGAAAATATAAGTTTAACACTAACATTAAAATTTATAATCTCATTCATTGTTTTCAAATAATACTAAAGATAAGAATTTAAATTTAATAGAATACATTTAAAGGGACACATAGACATATGCTAGTGACCTAATTGCAATGTACAAAATAAACAAAGATGAGCTTCAACTCTATTCACCAAATTTTGAGAACTTCTTTGATCCCCTTGATAAATGTCATTATTAGGACCCCTTAAGACATCAATTTATGATTTAGGGTGATAGGATGGCTTAAGGGGATCTATGTCTCGTAAGGACCTAAGACAAAATGTTCCATGGCTTAAGGGAATAAAATTTTGTGGAGTTACCTAAGGCAACCAAATTTCATTTTAAGGTCCTCCAACAAAATGAATGCTTTTAGGGTTTAGGGTTTAGATTTCAATTATAACTAAGTTGTTGAGTTACAATGGATTTTGCAACAATTAGTAATTTTAGATTTGAATTATATATAACTAAGTTGTTGAGTTATGATGGATTTTGAACCTATTTGGACCTCTACGCACTCTTGGATGATTTAAAAAGGGAGAGGAGATATAGAGTGATTTAGACCCAAATTTTTTTGTAATCATATATTTTTTGAAACTTTTCTATGGCATAGACTCTTACTTCATATTTATATAAATTCTAGACACATGGGTTTTCAAAAAAGAACCTAACTGCCACTAAGTGAGGAATCAATTGATCAATGAACAATAAATTTAAATAAACTTAGAAAATAAACCTTTGGTTATAGAATTCACTTGCATTTACAAATAATCATCTATCAAGTTTGTCAAAAGAGTAATTTGAATTTTCCATTGAAATGTTCATGCTACAAGTTATCTTTGATACACTAGTTTAGAGAAAGTACAACATTTAGTTTTCCTAATCTAGAACAATTGCACTACACATGAGAGTTAAAATAGGAATTAGATTACACACAACCTATAGATCTTATGAATAATATCCTATAAATTAAGGTTTGAATATGATCATAATGCATCCTTACATTTAATTCACAAAGGATCTTGAATCCAAATAAGATTTGGGTAGAAATCATTCATGCTTCACATTTTAATATTTATTTGATTTAATAACATTTATACAACTTGTCTAGCTCTATCCATATTGCACATAGTCTAGATCAAAAATGTATGACTTGCATTTCTATGTTTTTTTAATAAATTTTTACAAGTAAATGAGAAACCCTACCACCTAAACTTAGTTCTTTGAATAAAATATGTGGCATTCCAGGAATAGCTTCAATATATCAACAATTAGGAATAAATTAGATTTCAATTATAACTAAGTTGTTGAGTTACGATGGATTTTGCCACAATTAGGAATTTTAGATTTCAATTATATAACTAAGTTGTTAAGTTACGATGGATTTTGTTCACCTATTTGGACCTCTACGCATGAGCTTGGATGATTTAAAAAGGAAGAGGGGATCTAAAGTGATTTAGACCAAAAAAAATATGTAATCATATATTTTTTGAAACTTTTCTATGGCATAGACTCTTCCTTCATATTTATATATAAATTCTAGACACATGGGTTTTCAAAAAAGAACCTAACTACTACTAAGTGAGGAATCAATTGATCAATTCAATAAATTTAAATAAACTTGGAAAATAAACCTTTGGTTATAGAATTCACTTGCGTTTATGAATCATCATCTATCAAGTTTGTCAAAAAAGTAATTTGAATTTTCCATTGAATGTTCATGCTACAAGTTATCTTTGATACACTAGTTTAGAGAAAGTACAACATTTAGTTTTCCTAATCTAGAACAATGCCACTACACATGAGAGTTAAAATAGGAATTATATTACACACAACCTATAGATCTTATGAATAATATCCTATAAATTAAGGTTTGAATATGATCATAATGCATCCAGGTTATATTTAATTCACAAAGGATCTCATCCAAATAAGATTTGGGTAGAAATCATTTTTGCTTCACATTTTAATATTTATTTGATTTAATAACATCTATCCATATTGCACATAGTCTAGATTAACAAGTATGACTTGCATTTCTATGTTTTTTTAAGAGAATAAATCATACATTATATAAGCTAAAATAACATTGATATAGAGTGATTACATGCTCATATCAACTAGCATCATGATATATACATTTATTAAATCAAGCACATAGTTTCGCATGAGGTACATTATTTTACTTCACTAGTACACTTTCTCAAGTTAAATTATACAATCATGAAGTTTTCTGAGATAAAATTAGTTACCAAATTTAGATTATGTGAATATATTATAATTAAAACAATAATTTGTTGGTTAATATATATATCTATGCATCAATTGTTTGTACCTCCTTTATTAGTCAATTTTATGAATTTCATTGGTAGTTGTGTGGATCACCAACGACATACCAAAGTGTACAAGTAGAACCTATGGACTATAAATTGTGATCCCTAATTTAGGGTTTTACATAACTCACATTTTAGGGTAAATAGCTTTTTTTAGGTTTACGTTTTAGGGTTTAGGACCAAGGATTAATCTATTTAAATTAGTTTTTAGGGACCTATGTAAATTTTGTAACCTAGGGTTTTGATTTCTAAGTTAAATGTGTTCAATTTAGGTTTAGTTTTTATGGTTTTCAATTTAAAATGTAACATCTTTTTTCATTGACATTTTGATTTTTTAAATGCAATTAAAAGCTATGAAAAATTGAACTAAAACACACTAAAGAAACAAAAACTGAATACTAATTACAAAATTTAAAAAACAAGATACAAAGCAAAAAAAGGCAGAATTCAACCAACCTAGAGGTCACTGAGGTTGGGTGTGTTGACGGGAGAAGGTGGCAGTGGAAACTTTCACCAAGCATGAGCTTTGAAACATGTACACAATCAAGAACCTCTCTTCTCTCGCGCGGCTAGAAACAGTGAGTGAAAATGAAATGCAGCCGTTTATTTTTAAAAAATAAATACCTTCACAAAATGAGTACGTGTTTCTCATTTGCATACCCATAGCTGAGCACGTACACGTTTGGATTCCAGCTCGAGTACCCAATCCATAACGCTTACGCGTTTCCTTCGAAACTTTTTGTTTTGCCCAAAATTTCCCCTCTTCGTGTACTCAACTTCTTGCTTTTACCCACAACAACTTGGGTTGAAGTCTACATCACATTTTTTCAAGACCAATGAAGATTTACCAATCATTCACAACCCACCAGTTAGAACACTAACCATGTCCTCATCACAGATGAAGGAAAATGCAAAGAAACTCTTCTCCATCGCCACCACCTCCACTTGGCCTTTTAGCTTCCATCTCTCTAAGACAAGATTATAGACCAGCTCAATGTTTGGATGAGGACCCATATATTTTTCCACCAAGGATAAGTCCATTGATTCCAAATGCTTCTCAATGATATAGTGAGAAATAGACACTGAATACTCCCCATTCATAGGGTTCACCAAAAAGCTAATTGGAGGAGAAGAACTCTTACCTTTAGGCTTAGCACCAAAAAGATTAGACCATTTGGGTCCATCTGAATTGACCCCTGTACACTTTTTTCCTTCCTAGTAGAGACATTCTCAAGAAACTTCAAACAAGGAGAAGAGGACAAGCCCACATTAAGAGTACTAGGAAAGGCCCCCACACAAGGCTTGGAGTGGGCATCATCCCTAGAAACCAAAGAGTCTGGACCAAAAGACACTAAAGAGGACTCACCATCATTACTAATAGCACCACTACAGACTAACAAATCTGCACCTTTAGCAACCTCAACACCACACCTACAATCATTACCATCAGGGGGTGAACAAACATTTCCCACCTTCAAAGAATTTTGAATAAATGTTGAACCACCTAAAGAGAGCTCCATCATCTTAGTTACTAATATATCCCACAACTTTTAATTGAAACAATTGGAAATGCTTACAATAACAAAAAATAAAAAGTGCTTTAATTTTCATAAAGGTGTTTATTGAATCCACATTTTGAGTTCTTCAATTTCAAATGTGTGTGATGCAAATTTATTTTAGATAGCTTGGATTACATGAACAAATTTTTGTATGGAAAATAAATTCCAACCACTTTAGATAGTTCTTGTCTTATGTGAATTATTATTTAATTTATATGTGTTTTATAATTATTAACTTAATATGTTATTTAAAATTTAGATTGTTATTTCTTATTGATAATTACATATCAAGATATCTTTCACAAAGAATGTATCAATTAAAAATAGAAACTACATTAAAAATTAATATCACTTACATACTCATTCCAATATTAAATAATGACATTGACAAGAACCATCTAAATTGAAGTTTGACACTAGAAGACTTCCAACTAAACTATAAATAATGTGTCTTGTTGCACTTGAATTGATTAATACAGCTATCTACAATGACTAAAATTGGCTCCTTTATGAATATACTTGCTTTATTGTTTATTCTATTTATAGAGATTAAACTTCGTGGTTTTACTTTTATAGTTTATGGTTTAAGATTTGGGATTCAACATATAACTTGTAGTTTAGAGTTCGGAGTTTCTAGTATTTATGGTATATAATCTATGGTTTAAGGTAAATATTTTATAATTTATGGTTTATCAAATGTATAGTAAATAAGGTTTACAATATATAGTTTGTGTATAGTAAATAGGGTTTACAATATATAGTTTATTTGAATTATATTAAATAGGGTAATTTAGAGTTTATTTTTTAGGGTTTATAGTTCATGGTTTAGGGTTAAGGGTTTATAGAACTTAGTGTTTTATGATGGAACTTATTTAAAATTTAAGCTCATAGGTTTATGATGTTGAATATGGGATTGGGGGTTTATCAATTTTGTACAAATCTAAAAAAATCTACTGATTGCATTTTAAATGTTCTAGGATGAGAGAGGGTTCTTAAATGTGAGAGGATATGAAATGATTTCATTAAAATGAATTTAAATACTAGAACATAATACCAAATCTCACAAAAATATACATAGTTCACTAAAAATGGATTAAAATTTAATGTAAATATTATAAATACATATAAAAATGATATTTTAAAAGAAAATAAATAACTCTTGAATTAAAAGTTAAAGTAAATAATTTTATTTTATTTAACTTAAAAAAAAATTGCATGGTTTCTATGATATATCCAAAAATAAAAATAAGTCACCTTAATCTCAAATAACTACCATTTTAAAATAGAAATGCAAACAATTAAACTTCTTCACTTCATTTATCCTTCCCTAATACTGATAAAATATTAAAATGACATATATTTGTCTTGTAATAACAAGAACAAAGGATAAAGAAATATATTATAAAAATGTTGAAAAATTATATTACAAACTTGATTTATACAGTTATTTTTAAATAATTTCTAATATAAATTATTTTTTTAATATAGATAGTTCTAAATATACTATTTTGTGAACAGTTTTATAGAGTAATTTTAATAAAGATCACAAATTTGAAAAATATATATTTACTGTTTATTTATTTATTTTTCATTTCTTCTTTTATCATTTTGACAAAAATCAAATTAATCACTTCAATCTCAAATAATTATCATTGTTTTTTAACAGCTATGTAAAAAATATTTATTTCACCTTTTCCTATCTAATTAGCCCCACACTGATATTACTCTTCTTTACAGATAAAATAACAAAATGATATATTTTTATGTTGAAATAATATGAACAAAACATAAAGAAATGTATTATGCCGAAATTGATAAATTATATTGCAAACCTGGCTTATACAGCCATTCAAAAATAATTTATAATATAAGCTATATTTGAATCATAGACTCTTAAAAGCCTTTATTGATGGAACAGCACACAGATTTCATTGGTTCAGAAAACAAGTAGAATAAGATACTATAGACACCCACGGATAACTTGGACAAACGGAAATACAATTAAGGGACCCTACAATAGAACGCCGGATCTCAGAGAAAATCTAAGGGCATTGGCTACGGCATCTCATGAACATACAATTTCTCACATTGGAGATAAATTTAGAAACATCTGCGAATACTTTCAGCTCCCCAGCATCTATATCTATACAAATTATATTACTGCCATGACCGTCATTTTCGTGAATTACCCAAATAAAATCCCCTCCGCAACAAATGACACTAAGATGCAAAGAATGGAGCAATACGACTGCTTCATGCTTAGATCTCCAGCACAAGCGAAGCTCATCAAACTCATAAAATGCCAAAGCATGTGTATGTGGTGGGAGATCCGTTGCTTTACTTTGGCAAACCATTATTATTCTGCCCTTGTACATAACAATTCCGAAGGGCCGGTGCATTATACCTTGCATCCCCAAAATATAACGAAACTTGCTATTGATATCTGCATTCAGATCATAGGTACCCGCACCTGCTCCATCTTGAGAAAAGCAGTAGATCTTTTGATCTTGTACAAAAATTCTTGGAAAACCACTAATTGACATGCCCCCTTTCACTTTTTGTGCCAAGTGAACGCGTCTCACTTCCCATCTCTGCCCTGCAGATCTATAAATCAAAACAAAATGATCGTTTCTTCTGACAAGATAAATATTTCCAATTACAACAGTTACCTGATACGTGTTTTCCTTTGAATCAAACATGAGGTGCACAGCCACATCATCAGGATATTTTTTCATGTAAAATGAAATCCTGCTTTTTCCTGTCACCTTTGCATCTTCAAGACAGTGGAATTGCATAGTTAGCGGGTTGATCACTCGAACGGTCCCATTTATCTTACTACTGTAAACCAAGAGGCCTCCATCTCCAGCTCTGAGAAACCATTGCAAGTCTCTGCATCTCCACTCATTATCAAATGTATTCCTGAAACTAAACCTTCTACTGATGTCAAAGAGTGTAAACCCTTTACAAAACCCACTGGTTTCATCATAAAGATCCGTCACCAGCCACATTTCTTTGATTGAGTCATCCTCTCTGCATAGGTCATCCGTGCCATATATATATTTTGTTGAGCCATCCTCTATGGATGAGCAACTTCTATTTGTGATGCAATCGGTATAAAGTCCACTTGATCCAGCATCACCTTTTTCCTCCGCATCCATTACTTTACCCTTGCCATAAATATCTTTCTTTGACCCATCCTCTCTCCATGGCCCAGTTTCACTTGATCCAGTAGCATCTTTCTTCTCTGTATCCATCACTTCTTTGTTTGTGCTTTCACCTTTCTTATCTGCATTCCTGGCCTCATCCGCGTCATATATATACTTTCTTGGTTCATCCTCCATGGATGAGCCAACTGAAAGCCTAAGCCAATTGCTATGATCTCCGCCTGATCCAGATTCACCTTTCTTTCCTGCATCCATTACTTTCTTCTTGCAATCCCCTCTCCATGGCCCAATTGTAAGTGCGAGCAGGTCGGGACAAGGCTCCTTACTCGTACTTGAATTTGTTTGAAAAATGTCCCCTCCTTTTTCTTCACTGATTCTCATTCTCTTACTACCATGGATGAATCTGGAATTGTCAGATTCTCTCAGGGAAGCCATCATCTCTCTGTGAGGTGCCTCCAGCAAAACCCTGTGATTAAATAGAAATTTCGGGCTATTCCCTGAACTTCGGCAGTATGGAAATTTTGGAACCTTCCATTGTTCTGTGTCAATTTTTTTGAGCCCTTCATTGTTTTCAAACAAAATTTGAGTTTCTCTTGAGAATTTGGGGTTGGACAATCTGTAGAGATCACTGTTAGCATGACTAAGCACCTATCTTCGTCCATAGTTCCGAGCATTCAGTGTCCCATGATAAGCTATTGCTACGCAAGCATTTGTATTGGGAACGTCCTTTCTCAAACTACCATGTGTCTTCGTGACTAGAAGTGGGCTTTACGGGAAGAGCTTATGTTAAGATTAGGTCTTTTTGCTAATGTATTTTAGTTAATAAATTTAGGATTTAGTTGTTAAAATATATTATATAGTGTTTTTAATTTGAATGCGATAGTAAATTATTTTAAATATTTATAATTTTTGAATATATAAATACATTTTAAGTAAATTGAATATAATAATTTTTCCTTTTATTATTGTATGTTAAATGTTTTCATGTATTAATTTTTGCATTCTATTTAATTAAATTTAAGAATATAATGTACTTCAATGTAATGTGTGTATTTCTAATTTATCTTATATTCTCATGCGCTAAGCTTTAAACTATATTCTATTAAATCAAATCTAAAGAATAAATTGTACTTCAATACCATAGCCTACTACTAAACACTGGTGAGTTCTATTCATTTAAATAAAATTTAACGGATTGTGTACTCCTAAACTCTTCCGTACTTATCTCTCAAAATTTGACAAATTTTGATCAATTAAGTTATGGATATATTTGATGATAAATAAAATAATAATAAATAACTTATGACTCTAATAGAAATTCAAATTTTAAAGATTAACTTCATTTAAAATATTTATTTTTAATTAATTAGAACAAGTTTTATAATAATTTTATTTGAAAACTATTTTAAAACTAATTAAACTATATCAATTAAAATTTATAGAATATATTATATGAATTTTTTTTAAATAGAGTAAAAGGATTTTGAAAGGTTTCCATAAGCATTGCAATCATCAAAAAAAGTTCTTGGTACTCCTCTATCACATGACTAACCACCTATCATATGCATAGTTCCCAACATTTAGTTATTTTTACATGCCCATGTATTTTGGGAAGGTAGATTTTTTAATTTAAGAGTCCTTTGTCACAATGACTAACCACCTATCTTCATATGCATAGTTCCCAACATTTAGTTATTTTTACACACCCATGTATTTTGGGAAGGCAATTTTTTTAATTTCCACTCTTCAAGATGAAGTTATTTGAGATTAGAAGTGGGTTACATGGGAAGGAGTTATATTTTTTAAGCTTTAAATATATAATAAATAAGTTTTCAATAGATTAGAAAATAAAATTTATTATGAATTCTTTGATATATTATAATTTTGTTTTAAAATGTTTATATTAAAATTTAAAATATTAATTTAAGTCTAAAAATATAATATATTTTGATATAATGAGTATATATATATATATATCAATATATTGTTTAGATATGGTTATAGTTTATCTAATTATTTTTTCTCACAAAATATTATGTATTTAATATTTATTATGTTAATACTTTACTGTTCATATTAATTTAAATTAGACAAGACTACTATAATATAATGATCCTATCAACCAGGTCTAGTGTATCAACATTAATATTTATTTCTTTACAATATTTTATTTGAATTTTATGTAGTCAATTATTATTGTATTGAGAGTTTTATAGTTAAAGCTCTTTATAATTCATGTACTAACTTTTTAGGTCTATTCAGTTAGATCAAATTTAAGGAATATAGTGTACTTTAACACAATAATTGTGCAATACTATACAATTAAACTCCTCTCTCCTACTTTCATTTTTTAATTTGTTAGCTCTATTAAATAACAAAATCTAAAGAATATAATGTACTTCAATGTAACATTTGTACTCCTAAAATTACTCCTAGGTCTAGTGTATCAACATTAACATTTTTTTTACAATATTTTCTTTGAATGATATGTAGTCAATTATTATTGTATTGAGAATTTTATAGTTAAACCTCTTTCATAATCTCATGTACTAACTTTTTAGGTCTATTCAGTTATATCAAATTTAAAGAATATAGTGTACTTTAACACAATAATTGTACAATATGTATAGTTAAACTCCTCTCTCTTGCTTTCATTTATTAATTTGTTAGATCTATTCAATAACAAAATATAAAGAATATAATGTATTTCATTGTAATGTTTGTACTCCTAAAATTCTCTTATACTCTCATGCATTAACTTTTGAACTCTATTAAGTTAAATCAAATTGAAAGAATATAGTGTACTTCAATATGTACGACCTTATTCTTGATGTTTGTCATGTATAAAGGTTTGACCTCTATTCAATTAAGTCAAGTCAAAAGTAAATAGTATTTGTGTATTTCAATACAATAATTATAAATATTTTTAAAGATAATGTTGAACCTTAATAGCCTGCACCCAAGCGTAGCTGGCTTGAGTCTCGAGTTTGCTCCCTGTTGGCTTGAGTCTCGGGTTTGCTTCCTGCTGTCTTAGGTTTGACTCTGAGGCTCAAATTTAAGTGATGCACTTGTATTGTGGTACCCCTTGGATTTAAAAAAAATGTTGAACCTAAATATATATTTAAAAAATTAGATCATCTTCAAATGTTTATTTATTCTTTTATTTCAATTTTTACTTGAAGTTATTTTATTTTAGACAAAACTTACTTTGATATAACTAGAGAGCTATTTTAGTTTTTATTTAACAAATGATTTTTTTATTTTTATTTTAATATTTTAAACTTAATAATTTCATTATTGCTTTATATTATTTTTTTAATTTAATTTTTCATATTTAATAAGATTCTATTAGTATGATGCTTGTATTTAAAAGCTTCTAGATTTGTTTCTTGGATCATACTTTATGATCCATAATCAAGATACATGATCTATAAATTATTGTCAATTTTATCAAATTTAAGTTAAGATATTCTTTATATTCATTGGTTTTGTTTATATATTTGGACCTCAACACAAAGGAAATAGGTGTTTCCACCTTTTGGGAGATGGAACTTAACCTATTTAATCCTTTGGCTCATTAGGAAACCAAGATCCCTCAACAAAGTGACTCAATTGAGAGAAGGAACTAAGGGTTTCCTTGTGTGATTAAATTCGGTTTCACCATTAAAATGAAGTTTCAAATGATAAGTACAAACACCAATACACAAAACCCTAGAAACTTGAGAGCATGAATTCAAATTGACAAATTGGAATAAAATAGAAAGGTACCTGGAAGGATGATGGAGTTAAAGCAAGGTCTGCAACTCTTAAAATTGTTGTTTTAAAGTGCACTATGACTAATACACCAAGTTGGGTGATTTAGTCTCAGTTTAGGGTTTTTTGGAAGGATCTAGAGTCTTCTATGAGTTGATCAGGGTCTGTTCAATGGTGATCAAAAACTGTAACAGGACTAATACACTAGGTTGGACATATGAATCCCACTCTAGGTTTTTTTGAGGATCTTTCAAAATCTTCCAAACCTAGATCTGATATTGTTGAATGTTGTCTGAAGGTTATATCAAGGACTAAATCACCAAGTTGGGCGAATGAGTCTCATTCACCTAAACCTGCAAAATACACATTAAAAGATAGAGAAAATATTGTTTTCTTAGTGGATGGGGTTATACCTCAATCAAACCCCATTTGAGTAATTAAACTATAAAATGAATTGAAATAACATGAAGGAATGATGAATGAACGAATGAGTGTAACAACTCACCAAACCTTTATGTAATCCTTGGAGTGTAGATTTTCACTTGTATGAATTGGATTTAATGAATGTGTATCTTGATCATGAAACTTGATATGGATTTGAATGCTTGAACTTGGATCACAAATGCTACATCAACATGTTAGCTCAGAAGCATACATGATGCATAAAGACCTTGACATGATGCTTGAATCTCAAATTGCTCCAAAATGCTTGATAATCAACTCTTGAATGCTCTCTTGATAAAAAATAATGATTCTAGATCTTAGGTTTTTGCTCTTAAATCTTTTTCTTAGATGAAATAATGACTAGAAACCTTTGCTCTATATGCATTCCATCTAATTTACCATTTATTAGATCCCAGATGCTAATATTCACAAAATTTGAATTGAAAACCCTAATTTCTCGCTCAAAACCCTAAAAAGTCCACAAATGGGACTCATACACCAAAGGTGGCATATGGGTCCCATCTACGACGACTCATACATGCCTGTAGACATGGAAAATATATCGATATACTTCATCCTGATTATTAACAACATTTCATCCTAAATCATCTCTCAGTCTAACCATTTAATCGAATACCCTTGTTTAATTAAAATAATCAGCTTTACTCTCTTAATTAAATAAATCATTTTATCTAATTAAGTCTTTCTCTCTTGTTAACTAAATCAATCTATCTGATCTAATTAACCCTATGTCCATATTTAATTAAATAATTCACTTTATTTTATTAAATTTCTGAGGTCTATCTATTAAATAAAATAAATCAAAACCTTGTTTAATTTAAGCTAACCAGTCATCATCTTTTGTTAAATAAAACAAAATATTTATTTAACTAAGTCTAAAATCACATTCTTCTCATCTTTGATTAAATCAACCTATAAATCTAAGTCAAATTTTTCACATCATCTAATCTCTCTTTAAATTAATTAACCTTTGATTAATTTAATCCTAACACAAGTCCCATCCTCTAGCTTTTGCCACTTGCACATGAAAATAGATTTAATTGATTTATTAAATCTCTATTTCCTCTCAAAATGGCATAATGGATATTCTCTCAAATTTGAATTCAAATCCAAGTGGACTTTGTCCTTCCAACAAGACATTTACTTCACCTTATAATTCCTTTTGCCTTGAGCCAAGTGGCATTTAAGATATTTATTTTCCCTCTTACATTTTCAAATATCACCTAATTGCATTTATGGGCACATTCATCAAAATGTGCACATCCTTCATCCATCCATCTCTTGACAAGTGGCACTTGGCCATTGGTTGAAAGTTAGTCCCACATTGCTTCATTTTGGGAATTTCTCCATCTTACCATTCTATAAATAAGAGGTCTCTTTCCTCATTTCATCATCCACAATTTGGGAAAAGTTATTATACTCAAATCCATAGCAATTCTCATCCATTTTTATCAAGTCTTAGTTAGGTTATGCATATTTTCATCTTGGAGCACACTTCAATCATCAACAAAGTGGATCACTCTTCATCACCAATCAACATTGCATCATTGGAGTTGGGAAAGGGCCAATTTTCACATCAAATTGGCACCAATTCCCCCATGGGATCAAGAGTTTCCTTGTTTAATTAGGATTCAATCTCTTTCTATTGCTTTCTTATTGTATTCTTCATCTCATTTCCTAATGTAAGCTTCGTGAGTGTATTTCATGGGGAACTTAGATTATAGCTTGCATTTAAATCTTCTAATGTGTGTGTTCTTTGTGTTTTGTAGGTACTAGGGTCTTGGTTCACACATTTGGCAGTAGGAGGGAAGATCAGAAGTTCTAATCATGTTTTTTCATCAAATTCCATGCCTTTATGTTATTTTTTGTGTCTCTACAAGGAACTACACCACTAGTAGACCAATGTCGCTATACAAAACTGCTCGAACTCTAGCATTGCTCTATAACACTGCTACAAATTCCAAACTTCGACGCTTTGTTGTTCCCACCCAAGATTCAAATATTCAAAGTGCACCGCTGGTTCTATTTCCACCCGCTGGAAATTTTAAACTTCAAACTCCGCCGCTGACTAAAATGGTGACGTAGCCATGCTCTCTATCCCTACTACAGCACAAAACTGACTGGTAAGTGCCATCATATAGCACCACTGGAAAGTTCAAACTGCACAACCTATGCAGACTCCACCACTGAGGGAAAGTAAAAATTGAAATTCAATTTTTCATGACGTGTGCCTTTTTCATTTTTGATCATTTGGGTTATTACGTGCTTTTCTGACCTGTATTTTGTAGATCTAACTCATTTTCTTGTAGGTTGACTTCATCAAAGTTAAGGAGAAAAGAGGCATGATGACACCACTTTCTCATAATACAAAGTGTTTTTGAACACTCTTAGAGAATTCACAATTTCTCTTAAGAAAACTTGTTATCACTCATGCTTAGGACTTACTAAATTTCTTTTGGGCTCTAGAAAGAAAATTTCAATTTTTGCAACAAAGGGTTTAAAAATAACTTCAGGACAAACTTACTAGAGTTTTTTTTTAGATTTAACAATTGAACAAGGAAAATTCCACATTTAATTTGGTGCTATAAAAAGAATTCACTTTTACGTTGTGGTTTTAAAATGAACAAGTTCTACTTTGTTTTGTGATTGCTTACTCAAATTAGCACCATTGAAAAGATGTATGCACTTCTCTTGCACCTCAGGGCGATCTTGAGATTCGAAAGGATTTTTGGTGGTCTTAAGTTGGGATAAAGTGATTGCCTCCACAGCTCATTTTGGGTTTTAAAAGTGAACAAAAACATCTTGTGATTGTGAGTGGAACATATTGCGTGTGTTCTCCCTTTGTTTCTAAACGAAGGTTGATCGAACTACGGATATATTTGCTCACTTTTGTTTATCTTAAAGGGCATGCCTTGGGGGAAAAGTACTCACCCAAGGGAATGACCCATCCAATAACACACTAAATCCATGTGCATTTCCATCCGGGATATAAAAGTGGGTACTGGAACAAAGGCCAGTATCATGTCGTTGGTCCCGACAAGAAGGGAAACAATGGTATCTTGTCATATGGGTCAATCTCCGCAAACAAAAAGTCTGAATTAAAACCCTTCTGTGGAAAGGACAAAATCCCTATCTACTTGTTGGTGCAAGAACGGTCATTCTGAAGCCACCCCACACTTTTACGGCTTTTAGTAGAGATGGAAGGTATGCCATGGGAGATTCATAGGTACTGATGCTTGGCTACCTTGAAAGAAGTGTTGAGCCATGGAGGGGAGCCAGTGGGGTCAAGCATCTAACTATCCACTGAAATTAAGTGTAGCTGGACTTGTCCAAATGGGGACTCAACAAATATTGTCTCAAATATCCATAGGGTTGTACTTGTTCTTAAAATTGCTTGATCAAAAACATTGGAAAATGAAAATTTAACATGAACATGAGTTATCAAACCCTTTAGGAGAAGTAAATATCCTTGAACAAATTCACATTCCCTTGCTTTCCCTTAGGATTCATATCCTTAGAAGTCTCTGGGCACTTGAATTTTATCTCAATTTGTTACTACTAAAGTAAATATTAGGTAACTCTTGCTTTGATTTCCCAATTTCCACATAATACACTTTGTGGGGTGAGAAGAAATTAAAACATTAGACATCTAGTTTCAAAACCTAATCAAGAAGTGTTTGTGGTATTTAATGAAGTCATTAAGCAAAGACTAAAGAAAATTAAATCCCACACATGTATCCCAAATGATCTCACGCAAGATCAAGATCAAGAAACCAAGGATAAAAGCTCTTAGTCTGAAAGATCACCAAAATCATCTCTCAACACTATACGAATTCAGATGAAGACTGCTTTTTAACTTTTATAGAAAAGCTTCAAGAAACAATCCCGCTTTGTACTCGTTCTATTATTTTCAAAACCCAAATATTTTTAGAGAGTTTGAGCATCTTGTTTAGAGAAAAGCATCTTCTTCAAAACTAAGGTCTAGTAAGCAAGTGTCTTTTCTAGGTAAACATAGGATAAAAATCAAACCTTCATCCATCTTTGAACATCAAAACCAAAATCATCTCATCATCAACTCTTTGAAAATCTTGGAAAAATCCTCCTTGTTAAACTTTGGGCAAATCATTTGAAACCAATCCAAAATCATCTTGTTTGATTAGATGTGTGTAGATGCATCCTTCTCCAAATATTTAGTCAAATTTTTAAAATCTTGTGAACAAATTCATCCCTTTATAAACATCCAATATCTTGGGATTTAAGAGTTCATTATCCAAAATGAAAATCAAGCCAATCAAAATCATCTTGTTTGGATAGGTGTGTGTAGATGAATCCTTCTTCTCACACCTAGAAAAATTAGCATCTTATGAATGAAATCTACTCTAGGACAACATCCAACCTCTTAGAGTTTATGAGTTCACCATAAAAATCAAAATCAAAATCCAAATCAAATCAACACCAAAGAAAACATCAAAATAAGGTCCTAAAGTTTAACATACCCTTCAAGATTTTCTCAAGAGTTCCAATCATCCATCAAACATCCGTCTTTCATATATCTCATTATTACCCTTTGATCTTCAAATCATCCTAAAAATTTCTCTTTTGTACCTAAAGATATGTCATTCTAAAGAATTAGAGGTTTGTCTCTTATATTCTTGAAAAAATTGAGCCCTATTTTATGGTGCAAACTAGATCTCAACACAAGAAGCAAATGGAAGCCCACAAAGAAACATCAACGTCAAGTGATCTCATTCAAATGACAACAACATGAATATTGTTCATAGGATTGCTTGATCCAACAATATTCATGTTGGTGTCATAGGATTGCTTGATCCAACAATATTATTAAGCAAGGACACTAGTTTCGATCAATTTAGGATGCACTAATGTTAATGTTGGCTAAGAAGAATCTTTTGTAATAGTGTTAGCATTGAGTGAAGGCTATTTTGTTTCTTTTGAGGGACAATAACCAAGAACATTAGTCGTTTCCTGCATGTTAGGCTCTATAGGGACACAGATACCTTGTTCTCTAGCACCACATCCTTTTCCACTATAACCAATTTGTTTCATAAGTTCATAACCTCTTCCATAAAGCTTTTTAATTTCTTTTAGATTCAATGGAACTACTCATAATCAACTTCATCAAGGTTTTTCTTATAAAGTGGTTGAGGTGGATTTTTTTGAATTTTATGTTTACATTACCACTTTTTCTTTTCACTTTTTAGAATATTTTGTTACGATCCTGTATTCTCCCATGAATGTAGGTGTGAAATATAAGGAACCCCAATCATCTTCCAATAATTTTTTAACTTCTTTAATGTGATCCTTTTGATCTCTTTCTTGCACAGGTTGCACATTTGTAGTTGGTGTCAATTTTTTTAAAGTATCTTACTTGTCTTCTTGAAGTTGTAAAACGCTATAAGGCTCAATATCGACTTAGATATTCTTCATTTTACGATGAAGAGTGGAAGGCACCTCATTCATTGCATGAATTCATGGTCTACCTAAAAGAAGATTATATGAAAGATCATGAGGTATAGCATGGATTGGGGTTTGTAATGTAACTTTTTCAACCATAATAGGTAATGTGATAACTCCAAGTGGTTTTTTTCCTACATTGCTAAATCCTCAAATTGATAAGGAATCAAGTGCAATTCTTGATTTATCTATGCAGGTGGAAAAATATGGGCGGCCAAATTGTGACAAAAAATATTTTTAAAAAAATTGAAAGGATAGAGTGTGTTATAACACAAGCAAGTTATAATATGCTCGTGTTATGGTTTGGTGTGACTGACGCTAAGGTTCGATCACATCGATCCTATAACATGCTCACATTATAACGTGAGTGCATTATAGCTTATTAAGAAAAGAAAAAAAGAAGAAAACCACTTCATTTCATTTCCACTTTGTTTTTTGTAGCATGTGGCCAGAAAACCCAACATTTGTGCTCTCACCTTTTGGAAGGAGAAAAATTTGCAATTTCTTCATCAAATTATTGCAATATCATCATCAGGATGTTGCCACATCAATAGGGAGGTAAAATAAGTAAGCTTTGTTTTCTTTTTGTGAATTTGTTGTTAAATAGGCAATTTAGGTTTTTTTTATATTCATTTATTTAATTTGTAGGAGATGTTAATCAACCTCAAAACCCTCCTCAAAATAATCAACAACCATTGAAACAAGCACATGAGCGAAATGCTCAACAACCACAACAAAAAGACTCCTCCCCCAATTCCTCAACATCCTCTTGGTACTAAACAAAATTTAATGGGGGTAATTGCAAACAACCAAAAACATATTCTAGAGTTAATCACGAGGTTGAACGACCCTATAAGTTCAACTACGGAAATGCAAGATTAACTAATTTAGTTTAATGATTATAATTAAATTTCTAAGTCACAGTATTGATACTAGATACACCAGTCCTCTACCTATTTATTACTCCACTGCATCTACCGCTAAGGTATGTAACTAGTAAACAATTATAAATATTACATATGAATAGTATTTTTATATGAATGGTATTCAAATATTTGATTTTGGATGTTGAATAGGCTAATATTGGAGGTTTCGTAGGAACACCCTCATAGTGCCAGTGGAGTTATACAAACCTTCACATAGGTAATAGAATAAAGAGTTTAACTAATGAATTGTACTTAGTAGATTTGTGTAGTTTATATTCATGTCTTTCAAACTCAAGGCTTTACTTCACATTGCATAACTAATAACTAGATGTTGCTAGATAACAAAATTTCAATTACAATATAGTTGTTTAGAAAGTCAACACAAGCAGTGATGCAATTACCTCACATAGCATAAGTAATAACCAGGAGCAGCTGCCAACAACATTTGCTTTTCATGACATTCCATGAGACCACATTTTATTGAGACTTTTTTTCAAGCAGTTCACTACCTTGTCTATGCTATGGATGCTTGGAAGAAATCTATGAATGAATAATAGTAAGCAATAGCATATACAACCCAATGATTTTTTTGAAAAAATTCCTCAAAGAAATGTGGTCTCGTGGTGATGTCCATCACCATGAGACCTAATTTCTTTGAGGTATTTTTTCAAACAGCTCAGCACCTTTTCTATGCTTCCGCATTTTCCATACATTTGTACCAAACCATTTTATCAAACTACTCACTTCCTTGTTGCTATGGCTAAAATCCTAAAATAGGTGCTTTCCAAAAAACTATGGATGCTTGGAAAAAATCTATCAAAGCATAACAGTGAGCAATAACATAGACAAGGAAATGAGTGATTGCCACATTAGGGGCTCCATTGTATTTCTTGGCCAATGTTTTATATCTTCTACATAATCCTTTTGGGTATCTTTTTTATGATGTAATTTACTTTTCAGCTCTTTATCTTGCACATGCATGTAGTTTCATATGGCCACTAAAGTGGGGGCTAAATGTAGCACCAAAAATTATACTCCCTAAATGTGAAAGTATAATTTCACTCTTTATTTAGAACATGCTCTAATGTTTGTACCTTTAATACATTTTAGAAACACTTAGCCTAGGCCTTTCTGTTCAACTAAGGCTAATGTTTTAGTGTGACGAGGGAGCAAACCCGAGACACAGAAATACACTCACAAAATGGAGAATAATATTTTCTATTAAAATATGGAGCTCTTACATGCAAATTACAGAAGTCTCAGAAAAAAATTGCAACATTACAGAAATTACACAGATCCCCCTTTCACAGCATGAGAACTTCTTTTCCCAAAAAGTTACTCAAAAATTAGAAACAAGCCCATAAATAGACCCATTTCAGTTTGGAACCAAAAACAACCTTCGAGATAAGATTTTTGGCGGTTTGGCACCAAAATTACAATTTGAAATTCAAGTTTAAATTTGCAGTCAAAAATTAGCACATTTCTAAAATATGCACCAATTTTCGGCAGCCATAACTTTTAATCCGACCGTTGGATCTTCAATGATAATACCTTTTCAAAAAGCTCTCGAAAAGACGATTTTCCAAAAACTAGGCCTTCAGCGGACTACTTTGGCATTTCCACAAATTTTCACGCCCATCCGAGATCGTTTAGTGCCTCAAACTGAGCTCGGAAGGTTTTTCAGGGCAAAAAGCAGAAACTGGAACTTGAATAAATTTCTAATCGTGAATGATCTTGACCTAATTCTTTCACCAGATTGTGTATTTTTCCATCCTGAACCTTCCCATAAATTTCTATATTCCCACGACTTCAAATTCAAACCTGCTAAAAATAGCAGTTGAGCAGAAAACGTAGAAAAACTGTTCTGAAAGTTGGAAACTCTTATTTGACGAAAAGGTTATCCAGAAATGCAAAAACATCACCAAAAAGAAACAACAGGAACAAAAATGGAAATCATCTCTTTTGGGTGATGCAAGATTGCCCTCACACCACTGGATGCTCCTGCATTAGACACCCATGGTAATTTGAGAAGTGACCCTGTCACGTCTCAGATGGTTGCGGAAAACCCAAACGGTCAACCTCTGCCTTAGACAACTAAGAAGAATCTTCCATAGGCCTTCCTTTCCATTTTACCAGATATTCTTTATACTGCCTATTTCTGGTACTCCTTCCCACACGGCTATCTAGAATTTCTTCAATCTCCTCCTTCTCTGAAGTAGGTGCTGGAATGCCAAACTGTTCCATTGTTGGTGTTTCCTCTGCGCCACATTCATGATACTCTGTCAAATCTAAAATATTGAACACAGGGGAAATGTTGAATCCATCTGGCAACTCTACCTCATATGCATTCCCTGATTCATGCCTCTTCACAATTTTACAGGGACCGAACTTCTTCATCTCCAATTTGTTATAGGTTCCCACTGGAAACCTTTCTTTCCTCAAGTGGACCATCACTTCATCACCAATCTGAAACTCCTTATACCTCCTTTTCTGATCTTCCTTAGCCTTATACGCATATTCATCTTGTTGATATGTTCTCTGACATTCTCATGTATATTCTTGATGTGCTCTACAAATTCTTCGGCTTCAGCACTAGTCTTCTTCTCTTGTCCATCTTCCTCAATTCTGGAGCGGTCCTGGGACTACCTCCATACACAATTTGGAATGGTGATCTACCAAGATTCTATTGACAGAATTGTTGTAAGAAAAATTTTGCCTGGGGTAAGATCAAGTCCCATCCCTTAGGTTTATCTCCTACTAAGCATCTCAGTAGGTTACCCACACTTCTATTCACAACCTCGGTCTGCCCATGGTTGTGGATGGTGTGCGAACTAATTTCAACTCTGTCTTCAACTTTTTCCACAAGGTCCTCCAAAAGTATCCCACGAACTTGGTATCACGATCTGAGACTATACTTTTGGTAGACCATGTAGTCTCACCACCTCTCTGAAGAACAAGTCAGCAATGTGGACTGCATCATGGGTCTTTTGGCATGGGATGAAATGTGCCATTTTTGAAAACCTGTCAACTACCACAAATACTGAATCATTCCCTCTCCGTGTCCTTGGCAAACCAAGAACAAAGTCCATACTTATGTCCTCCCATGGCCTCTCTGGTATAGGTAAGGGCTGATACAACCCAATATTCTGGCTCACTCCTTTAGCCATCTGACATACCCTGCAACTCTGCACAAACTTCTTCACATCTTGTGATAACTGAGGCCAATAATAATGCTCGCGATAATGGCAATGGTTTATCCCGACCAAAATGTCCGCCATTCCTCCACTTGCTTCTCCTTTATCAGGTTCTCCCTCATGGAACTCCTCAATACATAATTGGCTTCCCTTAAACAACATGCCATCCTCGGATTATGAAATCCAGCCACTGTCCCCAACTGCTTTGGCTTTTGCAAGCTTTCCAAGCCTCTCGCAAAATCAAGATCTTCGGATACGGTGTCTTGAGTTCATTGAACCCAACCACTTCAATCTACATCTCTGTCAACAATGTTTGCCTCCTACTTAAGGCATATGCAACCCTATTTGACTTGCCACTCCTATGCTTTAAAACAAAGGTATAACTCTGCAAAAATTCTACCCATTTCATATACCTCTGATTTAACTTTCCCTGACTACTCAGATACTGTAATGCTTGATGATCAGTAAACAAAACCAATTCCTTTGGCAACAGATAATGTATCCATTTCTTTAATGCTTGAACTATTGCATAAAACTCCTGATCATACACAGAGTACTTTCTCTTTGCATCATTTAACTTTTCACTAAAATAGGCAATGGGCTTACCTTCTTGGCTCATCACTGCTCGATTGGCACAGCCACTGGCATCACAATCCACCTGAAACACCTTATTGAAATCTGGGAGGGCTAAAACTGGTTGCTCTGTCACCTTTTTCTTCAATAGATCAAAACTCTTTGCTGCTCCAGTGCTCCACTTGAACTCTTTTCTATCCCCTCTCATTTTTTCAATCAAGGGTGCACAAATACTACTGAAGTTTCTAATGAACTTTATGTAAAAACTGGCCAAACCATGGAAAGATCTCACCTCAGAGCAGCTTCTTGGGGTAGGCCATTCCAGAATAGCCTTCACCTTCTCTGGGTCCATCTTCGACCTTCTGCCGGACAACAAAACCCCAAGTACACTAACTCTTTCTTTACAAAACTACACTTCTTTAGATTAATCAACAATTTTTCTTCTCTCAACTTTTCAAAGACTCTACGAATATGCATCAAATGCTCACCTAGGGACTTACTGAATATTAAAATATCATCTAAGTACACAATGACAAAAATTCCCTAGAAACTCTTTCAGTACCTCATTCATGAGCCGCATGAATGTGCTCGGTGCATTGGTTAGCCCAAAAGGCATGACTAACCACTCGTACAGGCCCTCTTTGGTCTTGAAGGCAGTCTTCCATTCATCTCCCTCACGAATCCGGATTTGGTGATATCCGCTCTTCAGATCAATCTTTGTGAAGTACTGCGCTCCACTCAAACAGTCCATCAAGTCATCCATCCTTGGCAAGGGAAATCTGTACTTGATTGTTATCTTATTTATGGCTCTGGAGTCTGTACACATCCTCCACTCCCCATCCTTCTTCGGTGCTAGTACTGCAGGTACTGCACATGGGCTCAGACTCTCTCGAATCAAACCCTTCCTCAAAAAATCTTGAGCTTGTCTATTCAAGTCCTCAATCTCTACAGGAGTCATTCTGTGAGCTGCTTTATTTGGCAAACTAGCTCCAGGGATCAAGTCAATCTGATGACTGATCTTCCTCATTGGTGGTAAACCCTCGGGTACGCTATCAGAAATAATCTCCTGAAACTCATCCAATAATCTAGAAACTTCTACTAGCACCTTCTCACTATCTTCCTTATCCATTCTAGGAATCAATGTATAACACATACGCTCATGCTTCATGCCTTCTAAAAATTTCTTTCCATCAACAAAACAAATTCTAGCACTACTGCATACCTTTTCTTCATCCTTCTTCAGGGGTTTCAACTTATGGCCGATTCCATCCTTCATCAGGGAATAAGTGTTTGCATGGCCATCATGTACAGCATGCCTATCGAACTCCATGGCCTCCCCAACAACATGTGACATGCATCCATGGGGATGATATCACAAAGTACCTCATCACGATAGCTTCTGATCTTGAACTTCACCATGCACTACTCATTGACCAGAACTTTGTGGTCTTTCTGCAACCAGGCGATCCGATATGGATGTGGATGACTTTCCCTTTTCAGCTTCAACTTCGTAACCATCTCTTTTGACACTAGATTATCATTGCTCCCACTGTCGATAATGACCTCACAACATTTGTCTTCACACTTGCACCTTGTGCGGAATAGATTAGATATCTTCCTTAGGGCTCTTCTTCACTTCAGGGGGATAATGACCTCACTTCTTCACACTTGCACCTTGTGCAGAATAGATTCTTCCTCTGTTCTTCCTTCTCTTCAGTCACCAGGGCTCTTCTAACCACTAGGGCTTCTCCCCTTTCAGCATCATCAGAATGCTCAGATTGAGCTTCCTCATCTGCATGTGCAACCCTTCCATGACCTTCTGGCCTTCTGTCTGTCCTTCCTTGGTGTTGTGGACATTCATAGGCTTGATGCCCTTCTTCGCCACAATGGAAACAAGTTCCTCTAAAACCACCTCTTCCAGGTCCTGGCCCAGATCTTCCTCATCCTCTACCTCTTTGATCACCACTGTTTTGATCACGTGGGTGATAGAAGTTATCATTCCTCTGGCTTCGATTAGTACCCACATCTTCATTTTTCCTTTCATCCTCATTTTGGCTCCCAAAGGATCTTCCACTACCCCTTCCATTTTGACCTCGGCCTTTTTGCTCGCTGTCAAATCTTTTGTTTAGCTTCTCCTAAACTTTCAAAGAAAACTGGTATGCATCCTCAATGGTGGTCATTCTGACCAGGCTTAGCTCCTCTTGAATGCTCAGTCGTAACCCATTAAGATAACGGGCTACCTTCTCCTTGTTGGCCTCTGCATGGCCTGTTCTGATGATCATCTTGTAAAAATATTCGGTGTATTCATTCATAGATCTACTTCCTTGCTTCAGTCCTTGCAATTTCTTCAGCAGATCTAACTCATAGTCCACTGGTATGAACTGTTTCTTCAGTTTCTCCACCACGCGATCCCAATTGTTGATCTTTCCTTTTCCTCTTCGATTTCTCTCCAACTGGACCTCTTTCCACCAAATATTGGCATGGCCCTTCAACTTCTTTTTTGCAAACTTAACTCAATCTAGGTCCTCTACTTCTTCATACTCAAAGTATTCTTCTAGCTCGTTGATCCAATCGATCAACTCTTCCGGGTTTAGACTTCCAGAATAACTGGGAACTTCTATTCTGGGTCTTTTTCTGATCTTCGAAATGGCCCTAATCAGCCTCATTTGATCTCGATCAATAGCTTCTTCTTCCTCTCTGCATCTGTATCATCCACCTCTTCTTCATCCTAGCTTTCTCCTCTTCTTCCCAGGTCTAACCCTCTTCTCATTTGTTCTTGCAATGCATCAATTTGTCTTTGGAGGGCTATGAAACCCTCGGCCGCCAATGGATCTCTTCCACCAGCATTTATGCCACCTCTGCCACCTCTGGCACCACCACGCCTACCAAGCATTACTCTTGGAGGCATCTTGAATACCTTGAGCCCACAACCACGGTCCTGGTGCAAACTTCCTCACAATTGGCGATCTGTTCACACGCTCAAGAAAACCTGCTTTGATACCACCTGACGAGGGAGCAAACGCAAGACACAGAAATACATGCACAAAATGGAGAATAATATTTTCTATTAAAATATGGAGCTCTTACATGCAAATTACAGAAGTCTTAGAAAGAAAATTATAGCATTACAGAAATTACCCAGATCCCCCTTTCATAGCATGCGAACTTATTTTCCCAAAAAGTTACTCAAAAATCAGAAACAAGCCCATAAATAGACCCATTTCAGTTTGGAACCAAAAACAACCTTTGAGATAATATTTTTGGTGGTTTGGTGCCAAAATTACAATTTGAAATTCAAGTTTAAATCTGCAATCGAAAATTAGCACATTTCTAAAATATGCACCAACTTCCGGCAGCCATAACTTTTAATCCGACCGTTGGATCTTCAATGATAATACCTTTTCGGAAAGCTCTCGAAAAGATGATTTTCTACAAAGTAGGCCTTCGTCGGACTACTTTGGCCTTTCCACAAATTTTCAGGCCCATTCGAGATCATTTAGTGCCTCAAACTGAGCTCGGAAGGTTTTTCAAGGCAAAAAGTAGAAACCGGTACTTGAATAACTTTCAAATCGTGAATGATCTTGACCTGATTCTTTCACCAAACTGTGTATTTTTCCATCTTGAACCTTCCCATAAATTTTTGTCTTCCCACGACTTCAAATTCAAACCTGCTAAAAATAGCAGTTGAGCAGAAAAAGCAGAAAAACTATTCTAAAACTTGGAAACTCTTATTTGATGAAAAGGTTATCCAAAAATGCAAAAACATCACCAAAAAGAAACAACAGGAACGAAAATGGAAATCATCTTTTTTGGGTGATGCAAGATTTCCCTCACACCACTGGATGCTCCTGCATCATAGTGCTATCTTGAAATGTTCCTTCTCAATCATATTTCACCAAATTAAGCCCAAAAAATTCTCTTTTTCTAAATGAGTCCTAATTAAGAAAACAACACAAATGAAACCTAAATATTTGCAAAATTACTAGACAGTAGTTCTAGTGTCATAGTTTAGGTATTTTTTTGATCAATTTTGATTTTTTATTTATGTTAGTTTCTAATTTTGGGGATGTGAATTCAAAAATGATACTTGGTAGTCAAATAATCCTAAAAAAATTCACTCTTTATTTAGAAAATGCTCTAATGTTTGTACCTTTAGTACATTTTGGAAACACTCAGCCTTGGCCTTTCTATTTAACTTAGGCCTATGTGTTAGTGCTATCTTGAAAAGTTCCTTCTTGATCATATTTCACCAAATTAAGCCCAAAAAATTATCATTTCTAAATGAGTCCTAATTAAGAAAACAACACAAATAAAACCTAAATATTTGCAAAATTACTAGACAATGGTTCTAGTGTCATAGTTTAGGTATTTTTTTGATCAATTTTGGTTTTCTATTTTTGTTAGTTTCTAATTTTGGGGATGTGAATTCAAAAATGAGACTTGGTAATCCAATAATCAAGAAAATTAAATTTAAATGAGTCGTCCTACACTTTTATTTATTCCTATGTTCCATTATAAATATATGAATTATTATTTCAAAATAAGAAAAATACAATTACAATCTAGCAAAGCTCTACCAAAATTCATTTGGTTTTACATAATTACAAAGGAATTTTTTACTTCATTCAAGCTATCACAATGATTGGAAATTAATTCCAATCTAATGACATGATGGAAAATAGGTTTTGGAGATAGATTTTCTTACTTCAAGCACTTAATGACTTGTTTTCAGTGTGTTCCCATCTTTAGAATTGATCTCCTTAATACCATAAGTAAGGTATTTGAGCATTTGATTTCCCTAGATTATTTGACTTTTCTCTTGGCTTGATCCTGCTTGTGTCATTTAGGAATCCTTCTTTAAGACATTTTATTAGGGTTGCTATCATTTATATTGAAAATTATCTTTCCACAATCATAGATAGAGTTAAGGTTTAAAGCACACACATTTATTTATCAATAAAATTGCTATTTGTGGAGGTAGAAATACCAAAATGGGGGTTTGACTAAGGAAAACTCCTATATAGCCACCCTTTTATCCTTGTTTATTTTCATTTTTAGGTTCACATTTGAACCTAAGAAAAATTGTAGAGTAGGAAAGAAGAGTGAAAACCTATATCTTTCATCACAAAAAGTTGTGGATCTTGAATTGCACTTTCAAAACAAGGGAGATACCACAATTGACCTTCCAATTTTGCTCCAAAATTTTATGATAGGTACATATAACTTTGTCCATTTGAGATCTACTTCTATTTTTTTTTTCTTATTGCATCTATGTGAATAAATTGTGTTTCCATATTAGGTTTCATATTTCATTAGGTCAATCAAATTCACACCAAATTCAATGGAATTTCAAGGGAAAGAAACCAAGTCAAGGAAAATTGGCTCTACTTCTAGGTTTTTAGCCAATATGAATTCCTTGTTCTCTTGACTTCTAATTGATGTGAAAAAAGATTGATCTAAGTAATCTATTCATTAGGTCTAAGATCTCTTTTTCCACATGAATTTTTTTAAGGAAACATCATCTATCCTTATCATCTACTATACATTATAGTATAAGAAGTGAATATTTCTATTTTCCAACACTTAAACAAGGTTTGCATCACTTATATTACACATTTTATTAATAGATCCATATATAGAAAACTCCTCTTAGGTATCCTCCAACTATCTCTACCCTTTAGCATTGTATGCCTATTTCTTCATAACATTCCAAAAATATTTGTTTAATAAACTCCTTATCACTTACCTCCCCTACCTCCCCTACTTATCAATTTCTATCATCTTAGTTACTTATATATCTAACCACTTTTAATTGCAGCAATTGTCAATCCTTTCCAAAAAAATCATATCATTTTAATTTTCATTAAGGATTTTATTGAATCCATATTTTTGAGTGCTTTAATTTCAAATGTGTGGGATGAAAATTTGTTTTAGATAGCTTGGATGACATTAACATAGTCTTGTACAATGTATTAATTAATACCAACCACTTTAGGTAGTTCTTATCCTATGTGAATTATCATTTAGTTTATATGTATGTTTTATACATATATGTGTGTGTATATGTGTGTGTTTGTGTGTGTATGTACATGTATGTATGTATGTGTATGAGTATATATATGTATGTATGTATGTATGTATGTATGTATGTATGTACCTATGTACATGTATTCTAGAAGATACTCACTTCCACTAAATTTTTATTCCATTCTATTTGAGAAACATATATACCATCATACATATGATGTTTTAAATGATCTTATACTTTAATTTCACAAAAGATAGCAATCTTTTTCTGCTCGACAATATTGAAAAAATAAAATTAAGTGACCTTCATCTCAAATAACTACCATATTTTAGATAAAAATACAAAAAATAAAACTTCTTTCACTTTGTTTATCTTTATTTTTCCATCCTAGTACTACTATTTTTAAAAATTAAAATAATAAAATGATATATCTTTTCCTTGTAATAACTAGCATACCTATATTTTAACGAGAGATATCCTTCTCAAGGCACCTATTTTTAATCAATTGAACATTAACCAAAATTGAAGCTTAACCCTAACCATAAAGCTATTTGAACCCTAATCGTACCCTATGTGAAGTTGGTTCGGATTATTGGCTCATAGACAAGGACAAATTCTATAGAAGAGTGTCTTTCAAGTTTGAGAAAGTGTAGATGGAAAACCCAAACTTTGAAATGGTTTTCACTGATTCGTGGCTCACCCAAATAGTCAATCATCATGCACTAAGATGTGCATGTTCAATAGAAAGTTAAAATTCATAAAACCCAAAATGAAAGAGTGGAATATCCAAGTCTTTAGAAACCTTTTTAGAGAAAGGATCTCCTTAAAAGTAGAATGCATAAGATCCAAAAAGACCTCTAAAATGATTTTTCTTACATCCTAATAGACTTGAAGAGAGGAATCTCATAGTTCAATTGGATGGTGTCTATGGTTTTGAATAAATCTATTAGAGACAAAATTAAAGATTAAAATGACTTAAATAAGGTGTAAAACCAAGTTTTTTCATTTAACATGCAAAATGAGAAGGAAAAGAATCATAATATGAAGATTGAAGATGCTTATGGATAAAACTTTGATGATCCTAACACCATCAAGGCTTCCTTGGTTTCCTCTTTGGAAAACATGCTCGTGGAGGAAAATGAAGACAAAAAATAGTAGAAAAGCAGGATCTCTTCTTGGATCAGAATAAATAAGGATTCTTAAATATTGACACATCGTAACCTAGGTCACCATCTACATATTTCAATATCAACTGTAAGGAAAGCTTAACTATATGTTTGTGGAAGGGTAGTCACGGTTCTTCGAAGGAGGTTCTTCCTCATGATTTCTAGTGCTCTTGTTACCTGTTTAGTTGTGGGTCATTACAGAGGTGATTCATTTGAACAAACCAAGCCAATGTATATGAATGGAATAAGAACCACCTTTACCTCATATTCCTTTAAATCTCTCATCACTCTCTGGTCAACAATCTCCTCCACTCTATGGAAAAAATGCATGTTGACCCACTTGTAGAGGTTCAAGTCTCCCATAAAAATATCATCAATTGGACTCTTTCTAGTTACCATCTCTAACAACACAATACCATAGCTATAAACACTTCCCTTTGTCAAAACCTTCCCACCTATTCCATATTTTGCATTGAAAAAACAAGAAAAAACAATTTCTTTTAGTGACATTAGATTTCTAGGGTCCATATTGATGAGAGTGTTTCTCTGGATTTAACTGGTGTGGTTTATTTGCATTAATGTTTTGGAGTGATCCATAATCAGAATGAAAAAAAATCATATACATGTCAATATGAGCAGCTAATTGTTAACAAATTAGTACCTGGTGGAATGTAGTTGATGGATCCTTTGAGAGATAGAGATGAAGTCAATGATTCTAAGGAGCTTGGCCCATAAATCAACTACATGGGTTGTCATATCCCCTTCCAGGAGAATATTGCTAGGCTTTATATCATAGTGTACAACTTGCATAGAACAATCATGATGTAGATATTCCAATCCATGGACTACATCGAATTATATGCTCAATATGTTTCTTAGGTCCAAAAAACCACCATCTGAAAACAACAACCTCTCCAAATTTCCTTTAGACATGATTTGGAGAACCAATACTTTGTTTTTAGGTTGTGAACAAAAGGAAATGATATTAACCAGGTTGTGAACCCAAAAATTAATAAAGAATAATTTGTTAACTAATTTAATTATAATATCATGAATTCTATGAAATTATAAAAAATTGGTAGCTTTTATTCTTGTAACTACATTGTCTAATATCAAAATTATTCAATTATATGATGTATTCTATACAGAAAAACACTTATCTTAAATCAATTAAAATTATTAAGAAATTAAATTTGGAAGATTTAAATTTTAAATCTTCTTTAAAATTTTAATTTTTAGGGGAGAGGACCCAGTAGTTGAACTTTGCGCTTCTAATTATCCTACATGAAAATTTAAAATCACTCCCAATTTTTTAGAAAAGCTTACTTGGCAAGTCCTTTACTTATAACTTTCATTTTAGGGCCACATCAACATGCTTTTTATCAAGATGTCCAAAAAGGTCCAAACAAAAAGTGCTAGCAATACTTGTGCATTCACATCATGGGTAGTTGAGTGTTGATGTGCCATCACATGATTGGTTGCTTTTTAGATCAAAAGAATACATTTTATTAAGCTAGTGTAGTCATGTCACAGCTATTGGGCATTATATAAACAACTACTATCACAACTATTGGTCATTATATAAAAAACTACTACCACAACTATTGAGCATTATATAAACAACTACTATCACAACTATTGAGCATTATATAAACAACTACTATCACAAGTATTGAAACATGGTCTAATTGTAAGATATTCTCCAACATGTTGAGCCAGTTGGTTAGCTGTTGCTTTCACTAGTGTCAATACTGTGACTTCTCAATTCTAGTACTTTTCTATCTCCTCTTTTGTACGCCATGGAAGCCTCCCTACAATCAGTGTCCACTTGCAATGCACTTAAACTCCTAGTTAAAAAACCTAAAAATTGGAAGAAAAAAACACCAACAGATAGAGCATAGTTCTAATCATAATGCGAAAGAAAACCTAGAGAGCAAAGAAGTCAATCCTGCAATTTCTCATCACCCAGAAGTCTATGAAGTCTAATAATTAAATCCTCCTCATCTGCAGAGATGTGAGAGTAGTTCCAGTCCATGTTGCTCTACCACTATCTGCATTGCATGCACCCACAACACATTGATGCTAGTTATATTTATAAATATTAACATATGTTTTTATGTAATTAATAGCATGACTATTTAATGTCTATTTTGTTTCAGATTTATAAACAATTCACAAAAAATCAAATTTTTGAAATATATAGTAGATTCTTTATCATATTGGCTAACAAATTCACACACCTTTCTGATATTTAAATTGAGGCCATATGGATATACTGCCTACTCCAAGTTTTGTGGGCTCTAATTATTCTTGTCATCATGCAAAAAAAAAAGACTTTTTTAATATGTTAATATGTTAGAGAGTATGTTTTTGTGCATGGATGCACTACAAATTCTAGTTGCATGTGGCTGGATGAAACAATTAATAATAAGTGCTAAATAATGGAATGAAATATTTTCATGCAGATTTAAAACATAAAGCATTGCAAATGAAAAAAGAAAGTTCCCATCAATTTGACAAAAAACACTACAAATGGAAATAAAATATTCCCATCCAATTGTCAAATCAATATTTATTTAGCTTTTATGTGATAAGTGAGATTGTGGAGGCTTTTACCTGATATTTTGGAGACTTTTATGATTAAATGGCAGTTGGTTTACCATTAAACAGCAGCTGAAACTTGTTTTTGAATGACTCAATAGTGGTTTGTAGACATGAGACTTGTTTCAGACTCAAATCTCACACTATATCTAGCCTATCAACTAAATACGTATATATATATTTCTACAAAGATCTACAATTATCAAATATTAAGTATTGTAGAAAAGATTGTGAAGCAGATTTAATAATTTTTTATTTGCTTTGGCTGGCCATACCAAGCAAAGTTCATTGCCTAAGGCAGGCCATACAAAATAAGCAAGTTTGAAGTGTATTGGAAGATGCATGGTATTTTAGGAAAAAAAATTTGAGGGATGCGCATAATTTTAAGGAGGATTTCTGTAGCTTACATCCTAGGCACATCCTTTTGAGGATATTGTGGGAAGTTTGGAAGTGAGATGTGGCCTCCTTTGGATGAATCGTGACCCTTTCTAAAGTTGCGGCAGGCTATACAGGTATGTAAGGGAGCAGTCATCATAATATTCAAATTTATAAGATACTTTTCAATATTTCTATCAACTATGAAACCCAATTTATTATTTAAAGGTCAGAATATTATATGTATATTTCAGATTTCTAGTTATAAGTGTTTGTGGGGCTAATGATTTTAGTA
This sequence comes from Sequoia sempervirens, assembly GCA_007258455.2. Classification (NCBI taxonomy): domain Eukaryota; kingdom Viridiplantae; phylum Streptophyta; class Pinopsida; order Cupressales; family Cupressaceae; genus Sequoia; species Sequoia sempervirens. The sequence continues at coordinate 7,076 of VDFB02175884.1, read as the reverse complement.
AATTGTATCAGAATTTCAGACTACTATAATGTCTGATTTATTTTTATATAGAACAGATATGGTTTTTCCATATGATCTGGTAAATGTAATATCAGTTGGTGCATTGTTATGTCTATTGTCATTTTGTCAAACAATTGCAAATATATACAAAGTAGTTGGAATTCTACAGTGATTGGTCGGTTGGCATTTTATCAAACATTTGTCAAAAAAAATATTAAAAATAATATTTCAGTGGAAGTTTATGGGAATTTTAGAAAGGGTTATTTCAAGCCCTCTTTTGTGCCATGAAATGAGGCATTTGGCTAGTAAAGTCCCTGCTCTTTTGCTGTTATAATTTTTGGAAGTAGGGGATGAAACCCCTTTGGCTCCCTTCTACAGTCTCATCCTGGGGCTGCAACTGTGTTGAAGGTATTTTCTTTCTTTCATTTTTGGCAAGTATTTGGTGATCTGGCACAGCTATATACAGTACACAGTGAATCAATTTTTGCAGATCATTACATGTGTTGCAGATTTGGTAAGGTAGCATGTTGAAATCTATGTGTGTAATCCAGTTTTATCTTGTCAATTTGTGGTGTTTATAAAATATGTCTACTAATACATTTCAGTTAACAGTATGGAATCTAACCAATAAGAAACTATTCAGGGCCTAGCTAGATTTGCTCAAGTGATATTCATATTGTACGCTGCAAACCCCAGAGAACAAACATTGCAAACAATTTTTTTTTTTAAATAACACAGTTGAACATGCAAGAACATTAACCATAATCACATAACACATTACTTTACACTATTACACTTAGTTCTCTGGGGCACGCGAGGTTACTTCACAATCAACTAACAACGAAAACAAAGATAACAACAGCACAATTCACTACTTATAGCTATATTCAATGATCACACAAGCTACAAGAAATGATAGAAGTGATTTACTAACTTTGGCAATAGAGTCTACTTACTTAGGTCAGCTTAACATACCTCTTACATTCTATTTTATCGACAAGTCCTTGCTCCCAATGCCTATACCTGCAAGGTCTACATGACTTGGCACACACATCAGATCAAAGATAGTTAGCACATGATCACTAAGAGAAGCTATATAAATCAATGGTAGTTTTTACGTTATCAAAATAAACGACAAATCTCAAACAAGACTCAGGAGAACAGTCCTAGGGGCCCGACCTAATGCCTCGGGAGCTCATCACTCGATGGCCTTGCCTACGTATATAATTCGCAGAGGCACCGTAGTTCGACAACTTGAGCTGCTCCAACTCATTGACTGACCAACCAAGGGTTCACTCATAAGACTTTCAAGGAGGAATCTACCCCAACACAAAAGTAACACAACACCACAAATACACACTAACCTCAATCCTCTATGCATAAGCATTATGTGACCCATACAACATTACATACTAGAGGAGTGGGTATGCAACCCTTTCTAGGGTCCATCACCCCAGACAGTTTCTTAGGCGGCTGCCACCCACTTAGGTGAAGCCGAAGACTGATGAACAAGGTAAGCATAATCTTGCAAAAATAAAATAAAAATAGCCTACTCAAATATTTATTCATACTTGCACAAGGAAGGTCACAAGGCATAACAACATTTCCTTTTAGCTAGATAGCTCACGATAAAACATATACTTATATATATTATAGCTATCCACCGTGGAAGAAAATAGTGATTTCACATCCTTCTTGGTTAACAAACAAACAGTTAATATAGGCACTTACAATAGATATCAAATCCTTATCACTAGTCAAATACCACTCAATAAACTAATACTCAAAACTTAAACATTCAACGATATCAATTTATAATATACAAATTGATTATTAATGTATGAAAACATTTCAAGGGTCATTCAAAATGAGAATTCAACAATATAATATCAACATTTGAATTATATGATAGTACCATTTACAATTATAATCAAGACAGTAATCTACACTTGAACTATGTTATCCTTTACTATTTCTTAGCTCCTATTCACTAACATATCAATCAATCATCTTTAGAACCCATGTATAGCTAATAAATTGAACTAACATAATATATGCAATTAATAAAGTTGAATCTTAAAGCTATCTAAAACTATAGTCCATCAGTTATTGTTCCAATATTAATAATTGCAATGAATAAATATGAGTTCGTAGATATTCTAATTGGTATAAGTATATCAAGTAATGGTAATGGATAATAAGCTAGGTTTATCACATCATAACCTAAACGATGAATTTTCTAAACCAACAATAAATGAATATCCCACAGGTCTATTATAAAAACCAAGTAACCAATAATATACTGATTTTAATTTAATAAACCATACCTGCTAAGTCCACATAAGGAAGAATCTAAAATGATCTCTATTTTATCAAGATATTTCTTAGTTGGGCAATTCTAAAATCCACAAGTGAAATCATTTAAGAGTTCTCACTAAAACCAAAGATCCAAGAATTAAATTAATATGATTATTAAAAGATTCCAACCTTCAATATAACCAATTACAATTGTCTCGATATAAACCATACAATAAATTAAGGCTTATTTTCTTTTAAAAATATCTATTCTATCAAAATAACCAATTAAACAAATATATTTAAATATATATATATATATATATATAATACATATAATTAAACATATATATAAATACTTATTAATTAATACATTAAAATAACTTACTATACTCAAACAATGCTAATAATAAAACTAGTGTATTGCGACTTGTATAACTTTTGTTTTCGGATCTAGGTCTTTCTACAATTTTTACTGAAGGTGCGCCATTAAGTATTTTAACACATATAAAAAATTCAGCCATACCCAGTTCGTAAATTGTGAGTTATGATGAATTTAGTGACCCTATGTCTCTACTGTTTTCTACAGGAAAATATTTATTATTTTATCATAGGATTTCATTTTTCCTAATTTATCAGAGGATTTCCTTTGTTTTTCAATCCTACAGAGGTCTTCTAAATTATATGTGAGATTTTCTAAATTATCTATTGTTTTCTTTTCGAATTTTCTACCATTTTAAATTCATTTCCTTAGAGAGGATCTAAGATTTTCACAATTCTTCTACAAAGATTTTTTTTTAAATTTCACAACGAATTAACAGACAATATTTCAACATATGTAAACAAATTATCTAATTCTTTTTTTTTTATAATTTCACAAAATCAAAATAAATATCTACAATTTTGTACAGACAATCTTTTAACAACACAATTTAAATAAACATTTAAAATAAAGAACCTGGAGTCCTACGCTTATTTGAGAATCTGATGATGTTTGCTTGTTCCCGATGGCCTCTACGATGAGTTTCTCCTTCCTGCTTCGAATCTCCTCTTCAGAAAACCGTGCTCAAATCTTGAATTCAAATCCTTAATCCCACGACTCTTTTCAAAGTATTCCCCAAAACAAAAGAATGGAAAAATCCCTTTTGAAAACTTCAGAAGATTAAAAAAAAGGCATCACAATTCTTTTTTTTTCAATTCTTGTCTCCATAAAATCTCTGTGTGTGAAAAACTCACAAAATTCTTAATTAAATAAAAGATATTCCAATTTATTCAAAAAGCTCACAAAAATCTAGAATAAAAGAATTTAATTCTTTAAAAGCAAGTTTTTCAGTTAGATATCAAATCACATTCGCTCTTTCATCTTTTTCATTCTTTTATTTATTTATTTTTCTATTCTTCAATACTTTTTGTTTTAATCAGCTTTTGCAAGCTTTACTTGCAAGGCACATTATCTAATTAATTTAAATAATTTATTCTAACAATTATCCTCAACAAAATAATTAATTAAAATAATAAACACTATTTAATATTTTAATTATCATTTAATAAACTCATGACTTTTTTTTTAAAACATAAATAAAATATTTAAAATTTTAAATACAATTTAATCTAACATTTTAATAAACAATATTACCCTTATTTAATTAATTCAATCACAACATATAAAATACCATTAGAAACTCTTGTCCTATCTTCCTCTTCTGATTCCTTAGCCAGACTACCTGCACATCTTAGGTGAGAATGGAGGGGTACTACACATTCCAAATAATATAATTATCTACTAATAGAAAATAGGAAATCTGAAATATACAATTATTAGCAACCACCATCCTACTGTCCCAAGGAGCATATGCCTACTAAACAACATCATTACAATAGAGTTGAAATAACCCAAATAGATACTTATCACTAAAGGCTTTTCTTAGGATTTGCCTTAGAATTACCATCAACAATACCAAACAGCAATTTGGTACAGCAACAGAAAGCACAAAATCAAGCCAAGGCCAAACATAGGATTCATATCAACATACAAATATGTTATTCAAGGCTAGATGGTAGGTAGAGTTTGACACAAGAAACATAGAAAAAATCACCGCATTGAAGTATGTAGTGCTTTGAAAAAGATAATTAAAAACAAATAATAGAAGCAAAATCTAATTTCACGTCATCATCATTGTGGCTATGGGAAACACCAGAGGCTCAGGATTATTGAGCATCTGAACCATCCATGATCGAGATTGCATGTCTGAATTTGTGTCCTGCATTTTCTGTTGTTGCAACAACTCTTCTGAGGCCACTACAACAAAAGAAAATTCATAAGAGAAGTATAAGTTCTTAAATAGAATTAATATCTCCAGCACATTTAAAACCCTAGAAGACGCCTAAAACAATTATTAAAACAACACAACAATGCAGTAGTTGTAATGACTGAAAGTACATAACACATACAAAGAAAAAATAAAAAATATCGCAATCTTTCTTTAAAAAATAAAGAAAGTGAATAATTATATCAAAATTAAATGCTCCTAATATTAAGAACCCTAAAGTACCTAAAAAAAAATGTCAAACCTAACTTGAAGTCCACTTGCTACACCCTAAAATAAGAACCCTCCCTCAAACCCTAAACACTCATTTTTACATTCTAATTTTGGGGAAATCAGAAGGCAGTATCCCAACGACTAAAGAGATGGAAAACCATTTCACACACCTAAGTGACTTTCTACAAATTTATTTATCTAGTTCCATAGGTAGTTTTAATTGTTTAAACATGCAGCAGTAAGATTTAAACTATTTGCTTAATGTAATTGTTTGTTTTAGAATCAGCAATTTATATCAATAGCTAATTTTTTTCATTCCTTTTTATATGGAAGACTCATTTTAGAATTGGGTATTTGGTTATTTTGTTTTCTAATTCTTTGCTTAAATCATTTTAACATTTTATTTATTTTTGAGGAATTTATATAGTCAGTTCTTGTTTCCTTGTTCCCATAATTAAAACGGAAAATAGAATTTAAATCGAGAATCACATTGGAAAACACCCCATACTACAAATGCAATTGAAGAAAAGATTTAAGTAGAAATTAAGATTGCAAATGTTACCAGAGGCTATTCTTGGTAAAATTACATCTCCAACAATAGCTTTTAGACTTTCCCTTTATACATAATGAACAATAGCAGTTTAGTGGCAAGAGCTAGATACCATTTGTTCTGGGCTGTAAAAGAGCAGATTATGGTATGCAACAAAGTACCTAGATTTTAAAAGGATAAATTAATTAGTTAGTTTAATAGAGACTTTAAAACTCCAATTCATAATGATCAGCCCCAATTGCAACAACCCCATGATAGGGCTGAATCGAGGAGACTCCCTCACTTCTCAAAACAATATCCCTCAATTCATGATTCAGCAATTCACAAAATGTATGATGTGAGCAACAAAATAATATTGATGCAGCCATTTAGAGGATTCTTTTTGGTTTTACAATATCATTTAATATTACAACATCCCATTTTTGGAGAGTGGTGGAGAGGATGATCAACAATGGTTCTAAAGGGTACACACCAGGGAGCTATGAGAAGTTTTTCTTTTTTTTTTAATGGATGGAAGGTTCATATAAAGACAAAACAACAAGATAATAGTACAGCTGGGAACATACCAACGATTTCATTGTTTCTCTTGAGAAAAAACATAACCAATAGAACCTTCTTCATTTTTATTTGAACGCCTAGGGATGTAATGATAATGGATTGCCAATTGAGGTGATAGAGCCTAATGTGGAGGCTTGTATATTTGAATATGGATTTCAGGAGCATTCAGCTATGGAGAGGACCAAGGCAATAGAAGCAACCGTACTCCTTCAACTTATAGTGCACTTGGGTCCTTGGAGACATAGATAGGCTTTTATATTGAAATTGATATTGATTTTTGGGAACAATTTTGATTCATGTATGATGTACAAAGTACAACTTGAAACTTGATTCGACTCTCTATTTTTCCTTGACATCCACTATAGATGATTTTTCTTATCAATGTAGATCCAAATAACAATTTACTTCATCATACAACCAAAAATCAATTAGAAATAGAGCCGAAATAGAGGACAAATTTGCTAATGAGAAAACCAAAGAAACAACAGATAAGCCATTGGATCTTTCTCGGGATGGTTTCCAAACAACTACTGACAAACAACGTGCCAATCCTAGATGGATATCATAATTATATCTTGCAGAACAAAACCCCACCCATTACTTACAAAGGAGAATGCGTGTATCATTCATTTAACATAAGGAATTTAAGCACAAAACTCCCCATAATTTACCAAGGAAAATGCATTTATCATTCATTTAACTGAACCAGTCGAACATACCTATTCCATTTTTGGAATACCTCATTGCAACCCCAGCAATAGAAATAGCCCCGACCAAGCTCCCAATAATAGATATCTTCGCACCTTGTCTTGTCAGCTACAGCTGTTAATACGAAAACAAAACAAGAGAAAAAGAAAAAAAAATCCTAAGCCATATACACAAAATATAACCTGAAAGAAGCCAAACCCTAATGAGTTAAAACACTTGAGGAAGATAGACATGATCTGATTGGACAAATTCCTCCATGTGAGCTTCGGGTTTTAATATAAATTTTTTGAATATATTATTTTGTGAACAGTTTTACACAACAAATATATATATATCTCAAATAACTATCATTGTTTTATTTTTAAAGAGATGTTAAATATATCTTCTTGCACCTGTTTCCATATGTTTAATATGCATTGATATTA
>VDFB02175883.1:0-21840 GCA_007258455.2 Sequoia sempervirens | reverse complement strand
TACCAAAGGGATGTAAAAGGGTCTTGGGGATTAGGACATAGGTAGGAATTAGCATTTAGAAATTGGTTCCAAGCTGGTCTAGGGTCCTCCCATATGTCTAGGCTCAAAGAATTGGGACAAAGAGGGTCAAGGTTGAGTTTCCTAGAGTTCCATAGAGTTGAAGAACTATAGGATAAAATGGATAGCGATGATTAATATGTTGAGGGGAATGAGAATCTTAGGGCTTAGTCCCTTAGTCCCAATTCCTCTCAAGGGTCTACACTCAATGGAAGGAAGGGGAGACAATATGGTAGTATAGAGCATGAAATGTGTTGGAACCCCATTTTGTCGTGTCCCATTTTTCTCTATATTATACCTCAATAGGTGTGCATTTTTTCTTTTTTTTGCATTTTCTCATAACCGATCTGAGATAATTTGTGTAGGTTTATGTGTTCAAGTTATTTTACCTCATGTTTCCTTTCACTTGGTATTCAAACCATTCATTCCAAGTTTGAAAGATAGAATAATTGGCTAAGTCTTTTGTTTTCCTTTACTTGAGGTTTTAAAACCTCTGTCAAAACTTGACAAGGTTCTCACAACATTTTCGAGCTTTGATGAAGGTTTCCAAACCTATTCATTTTTCCTAAATTGTCTACGTATAAAGTTCATTGGTTTTCTTTAGAGGTTTCAAAACCTCTATCAAGGTCTGACAAGGTTTTCATAACCTTGTCACGGTCTAATGTGGCTTTCATAACTACTTTTTATTAGTGTCAATTCTTTATAAAAGTGTTAAGTCTTTTTATAAGTGATTTGGTGTGGTTTCAAAACCTATTTTGGACCTAGAAAAGGTTCTCACAACCTTGTCAGATCTTGATAAGGTTTTTGAAACTTTTTGAAGGGAAAAGTTTGATGAAGGTTTCAAGTGTTCGTCGATAGAGTTGCAATGTTCAAAAATATTTTTCAACACTCAACAAGGTTCTCACAATCTTTTTGAAGCCTAACATGGTTTTCAAAACCTCTTTGAGGAATCATATATTGGAATTTTCAAAGGCTTTTCAACAAACTAAGGTGGTTTGTGAACCTGTTTTGGCTCCCAACAAGGTTCTCACAACCTTGTCGGAGCCCAACAAACCTTTTTGAACTTGTTGAAGAATCTGAAGAGGGCATGTTCCTAGGCTTGGTGGAGATTTGAGATGGTTTTGTAACCATCAAAATTTTTTGATGGTGGTTCCTTTTCCACCATGTGTTTCCAATTACAGAGGAATTGAGGGAAATGGAAAGTTTTACACTTGTCAACTCTCTCAAGTGTTCATCTAGAGTCAAGTAGTTGTTCGAAAATATTTGTCAACACTCAACAAGGTTCTCACAACCTTTTTGAAGCCTAACATGGTTTCCAAAACCTCTTTGAGGAATCATATATTGGAATTTTCAAAGGATTTTCGACAAACTAAGGTGGTTTGTGAACCTATTTTGGCTCCCAGCAAGGTTCTCACAACCTTGTCGGAGCCCAACAAACCTTTTTGAACTTGCTGAAGAATCTAAAGAGGGCATGTTCCTAGGCTTGGTGGAGATTTGAGATGGTTTTGTAACCATCATTTTTTTTTATGGTGGTTCCTTTTCCACCATGTGTTTCCAATTACAAAGGAATTGAGGGAAAGGGAAAGTTTTACACTTGTCAACATTTTGGGGTGGCTTCAAAAACACCTGTGAAGTTTGAAGGGGTTGTGATAACCCATGGTTTTTCCAACACACAAAGGGATTTTTAAGGTGTATAGAGGAATCTCGTGGTAGAAAAAATATGTTAGTATTTTAGAAGCATATCAAATAGCTTGGGTGCCAAACATAGTGGTACTAAGGGAATTAACTCACCCACCTACTTGAAATTATTCATCCACCAACCCTCCCCTCCTTTTCTAAGTGTCATTAAGACAAGAAGCAACATCTATAGATGGATATGGGCTTCTATACTCCACAAATAAAGTAGGGACATGATTGATTGTGTTCTAAGGCATAGAAATGATCGATAACTCTAATAAGAATGTATAGTTGTTGCTTACAATTGAAGGAAATCATAAAATTTTAGGGTCCCATGCAAATATATGCATTTCCTTTTTGGGTGACCTGCAACAAGTATATAATTCATTTTCATTTTCCAAGGGATGGTAAAATCAATCAGAGGAGAGCCAAGAGAAGAAAATATTTCTAGAGAACCTATGTTTTATTGTAGTTTAACAAAAGACACTATTTTTTAATTTTAATGACTTGGGGTTTGTCCCAAATTTGTAATGAGTCATTACAATCTTAAAAGAACAAAGGGCGGGTGTAAAAAGTTGGGGGGCCAAAAAGTGGCCAAATTTTCAAAAAAAATTGAAAGATTATAATGTGAGTGCATTATAACACACTCACATTATGGCTTGGTGTCACCGAGCCTAAGGCTCGCTCACATTGAGCCTATAATGCACTCACATTATAACGCGAGCACAATATAGCTTATTAAAACAAAAAAATGCAAACCATATCATTTCATTTTCACTGTGTTTTTTCTTGTCTACGGCCAACAAACCTTGCAATTGCACGCTCGCATTTTGGACGGATCAAAAGTTGTAATTTCTTCATCAAATCATTGTAATTTCTTCACCAAGATGTTGCCACGTCGACGGGGAGGTCAAATAAGTAAGCATTGTTTGTTTTTTTTGTGAATTTGTTGTTAAATAGGTAATTTTAGGTTGTTTTTTATATTCATTTCTTTAATTTGTAGGAGATGTTAATCAACCTCAAAATCCTCAACAACCATAGCAACAAGCACATGAAAAAAATCCTCAACAACCACAATAACAAACTCCTCCACCAATTCCTCATCATCCTCTTAGTACTCAACAAAATTTAATGGGAAAATTTGAAAACAACAAAAAATATATTGAGTTAATCATGAGGTTGAACAATCCTTTAAGTTCAACCATGGAAAGAACACTTGTGAGTTCACTTCAAGACATGTTAACACATGTAGATGCAATCAATAAACAATTAAGTGGTTGGGAAGATAGGAGGTAGGCATGGAGGAATTTTTATGTAGATAAATTATCATATAAAGAAGTAAAAGATGAAAAAAATACAAACTATGATTTGTGCTCACTATTCACTAGCCCACACACAAATCAAAATCTTGACCTTAATGCCAAGAGGTTTCCTATTATTGGTGCCACCGCCAAGGGATTAGGAATAATTTTTAGGATAGGTGGTGGATGGTTTTTGATTATCCACCATGCAACAATAACGAGGTCCCCCAATATTTCTTGAGGAAACTCTATTGCGATTTCATCCTCAACAAAATCCCCAACTATTTTGATATGAGGAATTTTCAGGGGAGAGGTGGAGGGTTGGAATAGGATAGACCAAGTGCATGTCAGGATCCTCAGTGGCAAGGGAGACAATCTCTCACTAGGTCGGCTCATGAGCATGTCATTATCCCTTCCGTCGCGAAGGAGAGTGTTGAGGTGGACACATTACAGTCTATTAGCTCTTTGACCCAAAGTATCATCTAGCGTTCCAGTCTTGTAGTACAATGTCATCCAGGGGAGAGTTTGAGAGGTAGGCTTCCACCCCATTCTTTTCAAGTTTGTGGGTCAACTTGCACATATGACCCCACAAACACTCAGGAGGTTGGTGCATAGGATACATCTATAGCTGCAGAGATAGAGATGGCAGATGACATTTTGAATAAGGCTTTTGGCATTGATACTTAGGTAAATGTTAGGATGTTCATTAAATTTAATTTATTAAATTTCATTTTTGAAATGCAAAATTAACTAATTTAGTTTAATGATTGTAATAAAATTTTAGGGTCACAGAGTTGATACTGGATACATCGGCCCTCCACCTATTTATTACTCCACTGCATCTACCACTAAGATACATAACTAGTAAACAATTATAAATATTACATGTGAATAGCATTGTTATATGAATAGTATTCTAATATCTTATTTTGGATGTTAAATAGGCTAATATTCGAGGTTTCATGAGAACACCATTCATTTTCAGTGGAGTTGTACAAACCTTCATGCAAGTAATAGAATAAAGAGTTTAACTAATGAATTGTACTTAATAGATTTGTGTAGTTTATATTCATATCGTTGATTACATTGCATTGCACATCTTTCAAACTCAAAGCATTACTTCACATTGCATAACTAATAACTAGATGTTGATAGATGACAAAATTTCAATTACAATATAGTTGTTTAGAAAGTCAACATAAGCAGTGATGCAATTACTTTACATAGCATAGCTATAACTAGGAGGCTTGCCAATTGCATTTTCTTGTCATGGCATTCCATGAGACTTCACATTTTATTGAGGAATTTTTTCAAACAATCAACGCCTTTATCTATGCTATATGGATGCTTGGAAAAAATCTATGAAAAGAATAATAGTAGCAATAGCATAGAAAATAGTTATTGAGCAGCCAAAATGTCTCAAAGAATGGGTCTCATGGTGATGTCCATCACCATGAGACCCAATTTCTTTTCAGAGCATTTTTCAAACAGCTCACTTCCTTTTCTATGCTACCACATTTTCCATACATGTCTACCAAATCATTTTATCAAATAGTTCATTTGCTGCTATATTGGCTAAAAGCCTAAAAAATGTGCTTTCCAACAAACTATGAATGCTTGGAAAAAATCTATCAAAGCATAATAGTAAGCAATAACATAGAAAAAGCAGTGGGTAGTTTTAAAAATGTGTCATGGCATTCCATCACCATGAGACCACATTTCTTTGAGGCATTTTTTTGAACTACTCACTACCTTAAGAATAGAAACCAAGCCTTTAGCTAAAATTTCCCTCCAAATTCTTTTCAAGGTCCTCATCCTCATCCTCAATTTATCAATCCATGGAACATTCCACCTCTTATTCCACTTGTTCATATCCCCACCCCTCCCTCTTCATGTCATGATCGCCCTCCACCTCATAACCAAGACCACACCATACCATCCACCCCATCCCAACATAATACCATAGAGAAGGCAATGAATTGTTTGAAAAAATGCATCAAAGAAATACGGTCTCATGGTGATGGAATGCCATGACACATTTTTTTGTCATGGAATTCCATCACCATGAGACCACATTTCTTTGAGATTTTTTCAAATAATTAATTTCCTTCTCTATGTTACCACATTTTTCGTACATGTCTACCAAAGCATTTTATCAAATAGTTCATTGCCTTGCTGTTATGGATAAAAGCCTAAAATAAGTGCTTTTGACAAGCTATGGGTAGGGAAAATAGTAAGCATGATAGTAAGAAATATATAGTTCAATAAGTACTAAAAAAAAATTCATTATCTCATACATTATAAGCCATGACATGCATCACTATTGTAGTTTTTGTGATTGAATAATTTGTTGTTTTATTTTCAGATGTTGCAAGCGGAAACACCTCTAGATGTTCATAGGGAAATGGAGCTTGGTTTTTCTTCTACTATAGACTCTTCGATGCCTCTCATGGGGGTATGAGGAAGATTACTAAATTTCAATTTACATTTGTTGTTATAGTTGTTAGTTAGTGAAAAATCAAACCATTATTGATTTGTAATTTAATTTCTCTTTGGATGATTTTTATAGGACTTCAACATGCCACATCATGGGCATGCGAATATTTTCCTCAAGGAGAGTGATCATCTAGAGGAGGTAAGTGATTATTTTGTTAAATATATTATTTTTTATAATGTAATTTCTATATATTAATGTCTTTACTTGTTATTGTAACAGGTAAGTCTTGATCGAGAACTAAACCTTAAGAGGAGCACCAGGAGCACTTCTCGACCTTAGAGTAAATGAGTGACAGAATTATCGCCATCTGACCGACCAACAAAGGGCAAGAGTTTGTTTCAAGAGCTTGGATGATAATGACTTTTGATTTCAGGGCCCTTTATTATATGCCTATATGGCATTTTTGGACATATTTTGTATTGCATATATTTGGCATTGTATGCCTATATGGCATTCTTGTAAACCTATATGGCTATTTTGTATATATTTTATACTTATATCGACATATATTGATGTATGCCTACATGGCTATTTGGTTAATACAAATCTTTTTTATTGATGGTGTCCATATTTGCATTATAAATCCACAGTTTAATAGATATGAGTTATGTGTGTTCAAGTGTATACTTTACAACTTATGTGTATACTTTGTCACTTACGTGTATTCTAATGTATACTTTGTGACTTATGTGTTTTCATGCGTATACCTTGTATTCATGCATATACTTTGTTTTAATGCATATACTATGTATTCATGTGTATACTTTAAGGCTTAAGTGTATTTGAGTACTTGTGCTTCACTTATTCACATGTATGCTTCACTTATTCATGTGTATACTTATTAATTGGTTAGCCCTAGCATTTCTCTTTGTTGTCCTTCATAGTTTTTCTTGAATATTTATTGATTGATGCTAAACAACTTCAATATTTCCAAAAATGATTCACTACCAATGTATCATTTATTTATGTGTTAATTCAATATGGAATCCAAGGAAGAATTTAAAAGGGATAAAGCTAGGAGGAGAGGGAAGATAGATATTTATAGTTTAACTTATTGTACCTTCTCTATACAAACCTCTAATGGCTCTTGTGTGCTTTGCTATTTTATTTTCTACTTTTCATATCCCATTTTCATAGGTGGATCATCACTTCTCTCATTTTTTTTCCTTCTCCTATTCTAGGTTCTCACCTTCGTTTGTGGTATTTTAAAATAAGACCTAGTTTGTGGTGGGCACCCACTAAGATTCAAAGTAGTCATTAGTTTGTGGTGGGAACCCAATAATATTCAATTTCTTCTAGGATGTTTGACATGATTGTAAAAGAGTAGGAATAGGGGTTGTAATATCTCATGTATCAACATATATTTATACCTCTTCTTTGGGCTATTTTTAGCTTCTACTTATGGTCGAGGCTCTAGTGTGAACTTATTAATGTCATTGTCCATGATTCTCTTTAGCTAGGTCATAAGCCACCATGTGGGCTCATATTTCTATTGACCTATGATTAAGTTTAGCTATAAATCTTTCAATTTTTTTCTAGAATCTTGAAAAGTTTCCTCTTTACAACAACCATATTGTTGTAAGGGCAAGGAGGATAATTAAAAAATGTCTTGCCCTTGCTAGACTTGAGGATGAGATTTTAAGAGTCATGTCTTCTCATTTGTGATTAGAGCCATAATAGGAATAAGAAAGTTACCTAAATACTAATATTAATAATAATCAATTCAATGTAAGTATGAGATCCACATAGTAATTTGATTATAACCTATTCAAGAACGAAAAGGTTTAGGCATTCCTCAACTATTTTGGCACCCAAATGTTTTACCTCTTTCGTGCAATCATATGCTTTTGGTGTGGAAAACTCAAACTTGTCAATTGTTGTGTGAATCTTTTTTTTTTCCTTTGTTTTGCATGCCATCATAAGGGATTGAGCCGGTTGAACGTAGCTCAAAGTGATTCAACATGTTTGAGTGTGAAAGATGACCATTCTTAACATAAACGTACCCATCCGAACGTGTTGGAATAATCTGTTTGGTCGTATATAAAATTAATTGTATGTATATATATATTACGATATATATGCATGCATGAAAAGCAAATAGTTTCATTATATAGATAGATACATACATACATACATACATACATTTATTTAGATAGATAGATATATATGTGATATAATAAGAAGAGTTTATCATATCTACTAAATATTGCAAAGAAATGATTATATGAATTAAAACTCTTTGAGAGGCAAAAGCATCAATCGAAAGCTTATGAGAATTGGAGTACTCTTGAGACTTAAAATCCATAATAAAGACCTCTCAAGAGGGTCACAAAACATAGCTAAAAGATAGTAATTTAAAACTAATTCTAAAGGAGAAGTTGGACTTAGTATTTAGCCAACATAAAGGTTAATAAAATCTGCAATTCAAAATCAGTTATGAGCACGACTTTTTCAAAGGTTCATGTGCTTATTTGAAGGCACTATATAATCAGCAACTAACAGCAAATTTTGAGCAGCAATAAAGTGATGTGGGAGCTACCATTTAGGAGTCACTGCTTAGCATTTAAAATCAGCAAACTAGGAAAGGGTCAACCCCTCCAAAATGGGGTGACCAAGTCAACTTTTGTTAATGTTTCAAACTGCTTTTGTAAGTTGTTAAAATCATCCTTGTACGTGGCCAAAAGTGGGGCGATGAATATGTGTTAGAAGCTTCTTTTTGCTATGTAACCAACTCCCATAGAGGCACCTATAGCTGGGAATTAAAAACAATTCAAAACTGTAATATAAATGATGATAAACTCCTTCAAATTGTGGCATAGCTAGAGCTGGTCGAGTCTCTTTAAGAGAGTTTTTAACACGGAAAATAGGTGGTGCAAGCATAAATATGGTGCCATAATCTGTAGTAGTGGGATGAATTAATTCTGAGCAAGATTTGCTTATAAATACGAGTTGATTTCTCTTTGTTTTGGTTGGTGAAAGGATTGGAAAAGAGGCGTATAGCCTGTGTCTATTTAGAGTTGCAAAATTAGTTTAAAGGAGTAACAACAGCAAGTAGCAGTTGTGAGATAGTATTTCTAAGTTATTAGAGGTTGCATTATTTCAGATAGAGGTGTAAGAGGTTGTTAAACTAATTGAAGGAGTGTAGCTGAGCATTGTCAAGCTAGAAGCTAGAGCATTCAAGATGGAGCTAGTTGTTGCTAAAAGTTAGAATTTGCAGGCATGTTTTAATTGTTGCAAACTTGTTATCTTCTTAACAAATAAGTTTATTATGAGAATGTTAAAGTATATTTTAAAGGAAGAGTTTCTTATGAATGGTTAAAAAAATGAGTTTACGTAGTTTGAAAATAAGAGACTAAATAATAATATTTTAGTATTGTTATCTTTAGAAATATGAATGAAATGATGCTTTTACTTATTCTAAATATAGTTATTATATATGTGTTCATAATAGAGAATATGGATTCAAATGCTAGGGAAATAGCAAACTTTATTGTGTATTTTCTTAAAGAGCTAAATGAGAATAAATAGTGTGTTATGTTGCTTGAGTAATAAGAATTTGGGGCTTGAGCACATGATCTAGTTGCTCGTAATCTAGTGTGTTATGCTGCTTGAGTAATAAGAATTTGGGGGTTGTATGAAAAGGGTAAGATGGCTAATGAAATTTGTAAAGTTGAAAATCTTGAAGAGAAGGTGGAATGCTATCCAAAAGAAGGAGAAGAGTTAAAAATATCTTATAAAATAGATAGAATGGATAAAGAGGATAGAGAAAAGAAAGATGAAAATATGCATTACTATAATCTTATGATGGGAAAGTTATGGAAAGAAGAACATGTGGGAGCAGCCCACACAGTTGTGGCAAAAACAAAGTAGGAAAACAAGAGAAGCAAAGAGAAAGAATTGAGAAAGAAAGAGGAGAAAATAATCACAGTGGGTTGTGGTAATTATGAAAACTTGGTTTTATCTAACAGTTTCTTGATTGAAAGGACTAAAGAGGACAAAGAAAAGGTGGAAGATGAAGGAATGAAGGATGTGGAAGCAATAATTTGCAGAGAAAGAGTCGAGGCAGCGGTAGAGAAGCAAGAAAACATACAAGTAAAAGGTCACTTCAGTGATATTTATGAAAATGATGTTACATTACTTGCAAAGGAATATAGTGAATTTGTGGATGTGGAAATGAGTGTAAAGGATGGTATTGTTGTAGAAGAAGACGGTAAATTTGCAAAGAAAGAGAATATCCAAGTTGCAATAGAATTTGGTCTTCAAGAGGAAGTGGAGACAATTCAAAATTTGGGGCAGCAATGTGAATAAGAATGCGTAGAAAATGTCTCAAGTGAAAAGGGTGAAGGGGCAGTAGAGAATGAAGAAGAATATGGCATACTAATGCAAGTTGCTGCAATTGAAAAGGTATGGTTAGCATTCACAAGAAGTGGAGTGAAAACTACAATAGAAAATGAAGAGGTGAGAATTGAGTATTATGAATTTTTTGTTGATGTTGATTTGTGTACGAATGAATTAGTTAAAGTGGAAATATATGAGGAGCTCGAAAATGATGTTATAGTAGCATATAAAGAGGAGATCAGTGAGGTTATTAAATTTTTTTCCAAATATATTAAGGATGGTGTTGAAGCCAATTCTTATTTAAGAAAAATCAAAGAAGAATATTGAGAAGGAGGATTGACTAGGTGCAGCAAAAATACGTTACAAGCTAAGTTGTGGCAAGATCTTATTTGTTGTGTTGGCCTACAAGAAGAAGAGGAAGGAGGAGAGATAGGTGAAAATGATGTGCAAACTCAATTCATTGATTTAAATGAATTTGTTAGAGTCAATTCACTTTCAGATGATGAAGATGCTAAGATAGAATGGGAGGACGAATTGTGGTATAGTGAGGTGAATTTCAATAGAGGGAGAAAGAGAGGAAGGATGAAAGAAGGGAGAGACATGAAGGTTCAAGGAAGGGTGAAGAAGAAATTTTAGAAAAATAAAAAAGAATGGTGGATCCAAAACAAATATACGGTCTTCAAATGTTCATGAATTTTCAATTCATGGAACATTTCTTCTTACCTAGGTTGTTTGATGCAAGAGCATTTCGATGCACAGGCAATCCTGCACACCTTTAATATTTTTAAATTTTTCTTCTGATTTTTTTTTGTTTTGGTTTGATTGGTGATGTCTTGCATGCAAGAATTTCATCTATTTTAAAATACCTCAAATTTAAAAACTCATAGGTGAATTTGAATTTGATTCAAATTGGAGTGGCTGGAGGTCAAAAATTAATAACAATTTGGGAGTTACAAAATCCCATACCCAGGCTCGAGGGAGATATTCCTCGTAGGTGTAACTCCACTTTTACAATTTGAACATTACACATTGAACGGTGAATATGGTGGCAGGCACCTAGAAGAATGAGTACTGGAGTTGAATTATATGGGGAATTTTTTGGCAAAATGAATTAATGTTGTTAGGAGAACTTGCAAGGGAGTTTTCCCAACACCCAAGAAGAGGAAAAGTTTTGGAAAATGTAATTGGGGAAAGAGGGAAAATCCAATGCCCAGCTTGGAGGAGGAAGCAAAGGTTTAAAAATTAGAAAATAAAAGAAATTTAAGAGGAAAAACTTGCCTTGGAAGTGAAGGGGGCATCCAAGTGTGAAGTTGGAGAATTTAGAGTTGATTCTTGCCGTTGTAGTTTTGTTTTGGAGTGGTCTTGTTGCTATTATTTTGTTGTTGAAGGAAATCAACTTGCCTATAGCTGAATTCTTGTGTTTGGCTTGTCTCGAAAATCTCCCATTTCAGTTTTTAGGAGTGTGGTGAATGAAAAGGAAGATGTTTTTGGTGTGGTTGGAAATTTTTTGAAGCTGGTTGTAAGAGATTTATAGCACATTTTTGATGTAAAATGCAAACTTATGCCTTTAATGTCTTTTTCCTGAATCATTGGTTTGCTTTTTGTAATAGTTGTTGCAACTCTTGAAGGATTTGAATGAATAAATCAGCATATAGTACCTTCACTTGTAATCTCAATATAGTGCCAGGAAATTTGTTTTGGATCTTCAAGAATTTTATTTCATTATTTAAAAGTGATCTTTTCCTATTGTTGAATGTGGGAAACTAAGGATTTTCTAGATTTTTTACTATAAAATTTGAGGGGTAGTATTGGGAGAAAAATTATGATCTATTTATCTTCCTGTAGATGAATGTGGGGGCTTTCATTTTCCAAGTTTTCAGTAGAAAATTCTTAAATTTTGTGGGTCAAAATAATTTTCAAAACGTGGTCTTCCATGAGGTTGAGTGCAATTTCAAAGTTGTTTGAATTCTAATTTATGGGGTTGCTATGTCTATCTCTTATTCTTGGTGTCTTGAGGTAGTTGTCCTACATCATTTTTGAAATATAGGTGTTTGGAAAGAGTCCAATTCCAGGAGGGACTTGAGGTGTGGAACTATAGAAGGTGAAGGGTCAAGCCCTAAAAGGGACCAAAAAATTGGGAGGAGAGGATAAGGGAGGGATTAGATCATGGGCCTAGGGAAGAAATAAGGAACTAGAACTAGGGAAGGAATTATGTAAGTGATTAATGTCCAAGAAAGGACCTAGGACCAATACTAGAGGGATGGGAAAGGATATTGGGGACCAAGGTGTAAGGAGGACTTGACACTAGGGAATTTTTTCCAAGGTTTAGGGTCATCCCATAGGTTTGAGGTACAAATAATTGTGTCAAAGAGGATCAAGGTCAAGATTCTTAGGGTTTTGGGGAGTTCAAAAACTCTAGTATGAAATAGATAGCAAGGATTGAGGCATTGGGGGAATGAGGACATTAGGACTTAGTCCCTTGGTCCTAGTTCCTCATAAGGGTTTGTACCTAGTGAAATGAAGGGGAAAGAATGTTAGGGGATGGAGTGTCAGAAAAATTGGCACCAAGTGATTGGATGCCAAGATCTAAGGTCCATTCATAGGGTTGAGGCCCAACAAGAAAGAGAGATGGAGAGTGGATCAATATAGAAGGGCGGGGATTGGAGTTATAGGGGAGCCTAAAATCTTGAGAGCTAGTCCATAGATCCTAAAACCATCCATAAACATACAACCTAGGAAATAGACAAGGGCCTCTCAAACACACAAATACTTACATTTATTTCAAATATTTGGCATATTCACATAAGGTTCATTGTGCATGTTTTTATTTTAAGTAAATGTCCATTAAACTATATTTACACATTATATTCATTTTATTTGGTTAAAAATAGAGTCTCCATGCTTACATAAATGGAATGAATCCCTTACAACTCAACATTTATCCTAATGTATCAATCTTATTAGTGTTAACTAACATTGGTCAACCAATAGAAAGGATATTATTATATGTCTGTATAATCTTGTAAGTCTCTAATACCATAACAAGTATAAATAAACATGAGGTTATTAAATTTTGTTGTGTCTCTAGTATAGCCACCAAGTATCTCATTCTTCGTGCTTCTTGGTTTGTTATCCAAAATTAACACACCATGAAGTTTACTCTATCCCCTAGTGTTAATGTTCTCTATATTCTTGTCTCATCCACTTCCTTATGCATATTGCTTAGTTTTAATGTATCCTTTCTTTTGGTGGTACCCATCAATGTTCTACTTATTAATGTGTCTCTAAGTTTCTCATGTTATATATTTTATTAGGTCCACCTCTTGAGACTCTAGTGTTACCTACAACTATATTAGAAAAAAATGAATGGTTAAACATTATCCCCCATGTTGTTTTTATGTCAACCCTTGGAAAAAAATTTAACTAGTAGGATAGTAGGAAGGTTGAAAATTATACATCTCATGAACAATGGGTTCTATCCTTGAAGTACTTTTTATTTTATAATATTTTAATATTTTTGATCACGGTATAGAGAGCATTTCCATCAATTGTAAGCCAAAATACTATATGAAGTATATAATTATATCACAACTATAAGGAGAAATGTATGACATCATTTCCATCCCATTTCACTTCATAAACCTAGTTATGCCTTTGATAAATTCGTAATCTACTTATAAAACTATAAAATTTATAAATGAACAGTATGAGGAATTTAAAATATCCAAACTTATATTATGTAGGGAATATAAACTAGTCCATTTATTTACATAAAAAATTGCTTCCATAAATAATTTGGTTTAGGGATATCATAAAATAGTTATATAAATAAACTCCAACAAACAACAAACATGTACATTGATTTCAAAAAAAAGCATGAGAACCTCTAAAGGATGCCAACTTTCTCTTCTACTCTATACCTAACATTGAACTAAGTAAACACATGTTATAGCTTCAAATGATGTAAAATAAAAAACCACTCTAGCATCTAGCACACCCTATTCTAATTAGTAAAGAAAAAGGGATATGAGGAAAAGTATTGGGAAGAAAAAAAACATTAAAAAAATGATTTAAAATGTGGGAAAAGGAGAACCAAAGAAGGGTGACTTGCTAACTTTCTTTACAACACCCAATCAACTTTCCATTGCAAACACATATATCACTATTATGGAGCTACCTCAACTTATGTTACTTGAGCCTATCTACAATAGAATGATAATAACTTTTATCAATAGTTTTGCACCCTATGAATGCAATATTTAGCAAACTACTGAAACATGGAAACCTCTTTCAGATGTGGGTGATCTTACGCGAAAGAGGAATCTCCAGAGTGAGCTGGTTCTCCGAATGATGAATTCTATTCTAAAACAGCTTCTGAGGAAAGGGATGAAGAATAACTGAACATAAAACCTATTTCTAAAAAGATGATTCACCAAACTTATAAGAATTCAGACCTAACCACTCATAACCACTTCTTTATTGCAGTAATCCTCACAATCTCATTGGCACATATCCCATCAGTGATTTGCATGAAGATCTGGAAGTCAAATACAACATGCAACCTGAAACATATAATTCTGAAACACAACCTATAACAGCAAGACATAAAAGGATTCCAATTTGAAAACACAAGTATATCAGATTGCTATTACAAAATTCGAAAACAAAAAATAAGAAGGAGAAATTTTCTGCTCTATTAAAACTGGAAGAGTGTCAATCTGACAAAACTGAGTATCAAAAAGTTTACAAGCTTCCCAAAATGAGTAAGGGCAAGAAACTGATCTGAACTGATGAAAATGAGAGTTGATAGACTAAATCTATCAAAGGAACTCTCAAGGAAACCCTAATCCGAGCTCAGAAAAAGATCAAGGAAAAAAAACCTCAAACAAACTCAAACACTGCTTTAAAGCAGAAAAGAGCACCAAGCTTTTATGATTACACTGTCAAGCCTCTAAAAATAGGCAAAATCTGCTTTAAAAGTTCAAAAAACACCTTATCTCTCCAAGATAAGTCTGGAATTCAACCAAGAGGAAAAATCAGTCAAAGATCTGCTAAAAATAGCAAGAAAACATAAAGCAGTTAATAAAACATCGCTTTAATGCTTCTGCTTTACAAGATGCAGATTTTTTCAATTTTGTCTATTTTTGCAACTCAAAGATTAGAAATCTTTTGCAAAAATAAAACTGCTTATTTCTCCATTACAATAATTGATTTTTTCCCAAAAAATCATAAAAACATACTATACAATGCTCTTCTTATCCAAACTCCTCATTGATTTATCACATAACCAATTAAAATGAGAAACCCTAAAAAGGCATTAAGCACAAGGCATTCATAAATTTTTCTTAATTGCCTTTTCATTTAAAATGATACCCTAAGGAAAAGTCCATACTTTGCTAAGGCAAAAACATAAGTCTTAAAGACTTAAGACATCTCTCTAGCATAGAAATTCGGCCTAACATAATCAGTGATTTAGACTTAGGCTAAAATAAATCATAAGGAAGACACTATGAGTTCGGCCACCATATGATATTTGATATGTGCATTTTGAAAGGAAATCTGGAAAGTTCATAATGCTTGGAATTAGGGATTTGATCAAAATAGGGTCAAACCCTAATTATCACCATTTTGCACATGTGACTTGGAAAGAAAGAACTTCTTTCTGCATGAACAACGCCGCTATGATGGTGTTGGATTCGAACCCATGTGCACAGAAATCCTCCTCTGTTCTCCAATTGACCAAAAATTCTAGTGGGTAAGTCTGACTTTGAAGTATAATGGCCGTTCTACTTCATTATTTTGAATATCAAAACCCTAAGGGCACAGCTAGCATGAGTTATGTTTTGACTTTGATCTTTCTATTTTCCTTGACTTCTCCATGCCATTCGAGCTCAACTTCTACAGTCCACTCCATGGAAGCTCGACTTGTGCTCTTATTCTCCTTCACTGTACAAAGGTAAGCTTAATTTAATGGTTTTGTTACCTCTATTTTGGCCTTGAGGCCGTGATGAACACACTTTGATGTCTTTATTCTGCATCTTCAGTGACTTCATTTACTGTTGTGTAAGCCCGACCTTCATTGTGGGCTCTATTCTACTGTGAGAGCTCGACTATCTCTTGAGAACTTGAATCCCTTGCATTCGGAAGCTATCTGTAGCTTAGGCCATGGATAAAGTGTCTACTTCGGCCTCAAACTGGTAACCTTCTTCAACTTTCTTTGCTTCACTAAAAACTTTAAGGTGCTCCCTCTTGAAACATAAATTTGGCCATGTTCAGGCCGTGCCAAAAGAGCACTATAGGAAGCATTTTTGCAGATTATGGGCTCGACCTAGAACAATAAACCCCTCCTTATGCCTTTCTAAATATATATCTACTTGTGGGCATTATGAAATTTGGACAAGACTGTAATTTCATCATTCAGTTGTGAAATCCTGACATGGGTTGTCGTGGTTATTGTATTTTTTGTATTTTGAGAAAAAACCCACATGTGGGTATTTAAATTTTTTGAAATAGAACTGCATTTTCTTCTTCCCTGAGCTTGATTTATCACAAAAATTGCATTTCATTGTTTTTCCCTTGCTGTCTCTTTTGTGGCTATTATGAAAATCATATGAAAATTGTATTCTTCTTACTCTGAGGCTCGAACCAGCAGTTTTGAGAGCTCAACCCTTGTTTCTGAAAACTTCATGAATCGGGCTTCTGTTTTATGAATGTCGCTATAACTTACCATAGTCGCGGAGACCTCTTGTAGAGAGCTTGTGTCTTGCCGAAATTCTTTATTATTGTTTTCTTCTGCACAAGTTTGAAGCTAACCCCGAAATGGGTACTCGAAACCCTTAAGAGAAACACCATTTTTCTACTTTTGATGCAAAACTGAAAATGGGTCTTTGGAACTATTGTAGAAAAATGTGTTTCCTCTCTTCTGAAACTTGATCAACTGCCGTAAAGATTATCATTTTACTGCATTTTCGAAAGCAAACACTCATGTGGGTATTTGAGATTCAAAACTGTAAATCCATCTATGAATATGAACTCGACCCAGAACAGGAACCTTAACATGAACTTCTGGAACAAAATAATATCACGGTTTTTGTAGACCTTGAAAATGTTTCTGTATAAGTTCACTGCGAAGAGAGGAAATTTCATGCTTGCATTCTCTGCTCCCTAATTCATATGCACAACTGATAACTTCAGAACTTTCTGGAAAGAAACTGCTTGCTCCTTCTTGAAACCTTGCACTGTCTGTGTTTGTATTCTTGAGTAACATGGTACTCTTCATGCATTTTTATATTTCAATGACAAACTGCTCTCAGAAACTGTTCTCTTGATGATGAAAATTGAAAAAACATTAAGGCATAATGTATGCCTGTTCACTATCCAAGAGAAATGATGAATTGAAACTCTCATGACATATGATTACAATCAGCACAAAAAATGAAATGATTCAGCAATTTCTGATGTAAATGCACTTAGTTAAATTCCTTAAGTGAACTAAACTCACTGTTCACATGTAGCCTTCAGAAAGAAATATGATCGTTATGAATGCACAGTTGGTTTTGTTACTTGATGGATAACTCTGTTTTACTCTTCCAGTTGTATTTCACTTTGTTTGATGTATATGATGAAATATCTTTCACAATCAACCCATTTAATGCATAGGGCAGCATGCCAGGCTCTACCCTTGTGGGAGCCCGTTTTACTCCACATGCTTGGTCTTCGAATAATTGTTCCGCTTCATGACTTAACCTATACCTGCACAAGGAAACAAACAGTGTTAGCATAAAAATAGAACATGTTGATTATGATGTTGATACTTCTCCTTCAGTTCACTTCTTCATACTACCTTTGATTGAATGATTGTTTCAATGCATTGCTAATAGTATACTGTACTATTGTAGGTGCATCATATGAGTTATGACATAGTCGGAGCCACTGACACCCTTCTTTTCCTCTTATAGGTCGATGAAGCTTGAGAAGGTGAGGTACACCATTCAACATCAAGCGTCGATAATAGGCAATGATGACTATGTTGTTGCTTATATGTTCTCCTTTCACATCTTCAGTAGTGCATTGTGCTGTTAGAAATGTATTGGAACAGTTATAGTTATATCCACGGCTTGTGTGGATCTTTGATTTCAATTTTTCTTTTCTGTTGAAAAGAAAATGCATCTCATGCAATGTTGTAACACTCATTCTGATTGTGAAATCAAAAGAAGCCTTGTAAAATATGAGTTATTTTCAAAATGAATAAAAACATCTGAAATGCTATTTTGCACATGTACTCAATTCTGTCTTTCTTTTAAATCTGCAACATCTGAATGGCACTCTGCAACTCCATAACTTCACTAAAATGCATAACTGATATTTAATGCAAAAGTAATGTGAAACAGCATTTAAAATCCAATCTGCAATTCCACTTTAACAAGTTGAAAATACCCCCATTTGGAGCCGAGGTGAAGTACCATGCGTAAATAATAACTAGCATTGATGGATAATGGAAATTGAATGTATACAAATAATCCATTTAAATTTCTAAGGGGCATAAGAAAAAAATCACATACATATGAATGTAGTATCAAACTAGGGGGCACTCTCCAAGATGAGTAGTAGTAAACACAAAATGTTAAACACTCATATTCCTACAAGTTGATAGACCATGACCAACTAACTCTTTAGTATAAAAAACCAAATTATGATTCTATATTAGAAAGCCAAAATAAGGGGCATAACCCTCATTTATATAACCATGTGAAGCATTATGTAATTGCAATCAAAGGATATCAAGATTATTTTGCAAAGAATGAAGAATGAGAGAGAGGGAATAGATGTTGGAGTAGTTTCAACATCTATTGTATAATCTTAAATAGATACTAGATTGATTGAATGGGAGATGACACACATAAATAGTTAGGAACATTAATTATAGATAACCAGAACCATAATGGCATCCTTTATATGCATTTTCAAATTGTTACCTTTGAGGGTAGAGATCTCATGTCATTGAATATCATGTGGAAATTTATAGTTAATTATATTTTTAATATTTAAGTGCATGCTAGACACGAATTAGCATGCACTACATTAGATTGGTATCAATTGAATAGAAGGGTCAAACATACTTGACACCAACTTAAAGAATCCTATAAAAAGAAGATGGATTTCATGTGAAGATTCTCAAAAGAGGAAGCTTGAATTTATTTGACAATGGGAAGGGATAAGAAGCTTTGCACTATTAGATATCACCTTGGAATTGATAGTTGGTGTAATCCAAAATATGTCAACGTGGTGAGGACTCAAAACAACTCCTAAAACCACAAGGAAGTATTCCAAAGTGGTGTTTGCTATGGATCTAGTCCCAATAGAAAATAAAAGAGGATGAGGCAATGACACCATCAAATATCTTTCAAAAGATTAGTGATTGGCACATCCAAGGGGATGTAAACTTGATTGTTGCTAGTGAGAGCCTTTAGAATTAAAAGGTGACTTTAAGAGGTTAGGCCCAATGTGATAATCCTAACTAATACCATTGTGTCCCACAATGAACACATTAAAAAGAATATTTTCCATTGTGAACATTGATATTTAGCAAAACAAATGACCACTAAACTATATAATGCATATTATATTTATGTGATTTGGTTGGAACTAGAGTCTTCATGTTGGCATCAATGGAATTAATCCCTTTCAACCCAACATTTATCCTAAAGTATAAATATCATTGACATTAACTAACTTTGGTCAACCCATAGAAAGAATCTTATTACATATATGTATAAACATGTAAGTCTTTGTTAAAATAAAAATAAGAAAATATGAGGCACATAAATTTTGATGTGTCCCTAATACAACCATTGAGTGTCTCATTCTTCGTTCTTCTTGGTGTGGTGTCCAAAATTAGCACACCATGATGTTTCATCTATCTTCTAGTTTTGGTGTTCTTCATATTCTTGTCTCACCCAATTCCTTATGCATATTGCTCAACTTCTGTTTATCCTTTCTTTTGATGGTATCCCTCAACATTCTACTTATTTTTGTGTCCCCAAGTTTCTCATGTTACGTATTTTTTTAGAGCCACTTCTTGAGACTCTAATGCTACCTACAATTATATTATAAAAAGGTTTTATGGGTATACATTATTCCCCATGCTATTTTTTTTCAACCCTTAGAAAAAATTTCAATTAGTAGGATTATTGGGATTATTGGAAGCTTGAAAAGTATACATCTCATGATAAATGGGTTCTATCCTTGTAGTATTTTTTATTTTCATTATTTTTTTGACAATGTTGGTCAAGTTATAGAGAGTATTTCCTTCAAGAGCAAGCCAAAATATTATATGAGTTGATTAATTATATGGAAATTGTAAGGAGAAATGTATGACATCATTTCCATCCTATTTCACTTCATAATCCTAGTTATGCCTTTGATAAATTGGTAATATACTTATTACAATAAAAAAATTATAAATAAATAATATGATAAATTTAAAATATCTCATTTAATCTAATAGACATGCATGTAGGTAATAGAAACTAATCCTTATTTTATTTATAAAAATAATTGTTTCCATAAACAATTTGGTATTAGAGATACTATAAAATAGTCACATAAATAATCTCCAAAAATAAGAAACATGTGCATTATTTTCAAATAATTGCAAGTGAACCTCTAAAGAGTGTCAACTTCCTCTTCTATCCTACACCTAACTATAAATTATTTAAACACATGCTACAACTAGAACAACATAGAATAAAAAAACCACTCTAGCATCTAGCACACTATATTCTAATTGATAAAAAATAATGGATATGAGTACAAGGGTTAGGAAGCAACAAGGATTAAAGAAACAAATTAGGTGAGAAAAGGAGCATCAAAGATAGGTGACTTGATAACTTTTTCTACAATGCACAACCAACTTTCACTACGAACACACATATTCTTTAAGTGCAAATACCTCAACTTAGGTTAGGTAAACCTACCTACAATAAAATGACAATAACTAACATCAATGGATAATGGGCATTTAATGTATACAAATAATCCATGTTAATCTAAGGGACATAATCAAACAAGTAGATACACATTCATAGTGTTGAACTAGAGGGAACTCTCCAAGATGAGTAGTAATAAATGCAAAATGTTAAAAGATGCTCATATTCCTACAAGTTAATATACCATGACCAACTAAATAATTAGTATTAAAAACCAAAAGTTGATTCTATATTAGAAATCCAAAACATAATTTCAAAAGAGCATAACCCTCATTTATATAACCATGTGAAGTGTTATGTAATTGAAATAATAGGAGATTGTGATTATTTTTGTAGTGCCCCTCGGTTTGCTTTAGTTTTGGACAATGACTTAGATGTATTTGGACTTTATGATACTGTTTGATGACAATTGAATATTGTGATACTTTGATGATTAGTATGATGATACTTGATAACATTGTTATATCTGATGTTTTATGCTTATATATGTGAATGCTCCAACCTAGACCTGTTCACACATGGACAAACAAACAAACATTAGTCCTCAAACAAGTTTAAACCAAATATTCCCCATGAAATTCAATCAAACACAAGAACAAGAAAACAAGGTAAAATATCAAATAAAAGCTAATGAAATCTTATTCAAAATACTCAAACCAGCATCCCATGGGGGAATTGGTGCTTCTTTGATGTGGAAAGAAACCCTTTTCCCAATTCCTTGATAAGCTTGATGATGATTGTGTGCTTCTTGATGCAAAATTCCAATAACCTAGCTATGGATGATGAATTCTATGCTACTTGCATAAAAATATGGATGATTGCGGATTCAAATGCCTACAATGTATTTGCATGAAGTTGTGTCCTCAAATCAATAGAGGAGGCCTCTATTTATAATGAAGAAGAGTTGAAGAGTGAAGAATAGGATGAATGTGGGATTAAAGGAGGGACCAATGACATTGTGCCACTTGTCAACATGCTAATG